>JBBMOC010000011.1:10602814-10662596 GCA_037975185.1 Centropyge bicolor | reverse complement strand
CACGTCCTCACCCCTGCAGCCCCACCCCTTCAACCCGGCTCCCCCTCTCCTCTCTCTCCATATGTCTATGAATCTGTCACTATGGCAACCTCACCCCAGGGGCAGGGGAGGAGGGGGCTGCCTTCGTTCAGACAAATAAGCATCGCAGGGCTCATTTATGATGGTTTGTTTTGGGATTATAATACACTGACGGGAGGTCAAAACGTGTGTACTTGCACACATGTTTGGACATACGTGAAGGTTTGACTGTGTGCAGCATCTTGCCGAGCATATGTGCTAAAGCTACACTGTAAACATTATGGGAGGAAAACAGAATAACAACACATGTATTTATTTAAGTCTTCTCATACACTCATGTTACATGAAAATGAAATAACAAAAATCAAGAAGAGGATATTTTCAGCTTTTTCAAAGTAAGAGGATGCAATCTGAGGAGAGCACATGCGGCACACCTGCACTGTTAAATCTGTGGATTATATCAATGGCATCATTAGCAGGTTATAGCTGATGTCTGATGCAGTATCAGCAACCTGAGTAAAGGCTCATTTCATTGTTTTCCCATTTCTCACGTTATGCTTGTGTGCAACTTTTGAAAGGGCAACCCAAACTATCAAGTAGACAGAGCTGCATGGGAGAGGTCAGAGAGACTCCACACAATCAGATATGTAGCGGGGGCCACCTTGGTTGATTGCTGCATGATGCCACTGGGAGATACTGTATGCACTGTACATGATGCTGCCCCGCGCTGCCCCGGCTCACAGCGCCAGATGTCTCAGGAAACAGGGATTTTTCCGATGCAACAGACTTGCAACCTTGACACAGTTTCACCTCTGCATGCACCCCTTCTCACTCTTTACCCCCCCTTTCCTCTCATCCTCATGATACCTTACATTGACTCAAAGGCCTTCCCTCCTCCCTCCCTCCCCCCCACCCTTTTCAAGAGCAAATTTCCCTTTGCAGCCAGAAGTGCTGAGTGCTGCTGTTTGCTTTGTACACAGAAATTCGCTGAGGCTGTAAGCTGTCCCCAAACATCTGCTCCCTGGAGTGAAGTAGGAGAGGAGAGGCAAGGACTGGATTGGTGCGCATGTTGTTCAGTGTAGCTCTGTCAGAATGTGTTATGTATGGATTTGTATATGTTTGTGTGCATGCGCGTGTGAGTGAACAATTATTCAAATACGTGCTTTGTATCTTTTCAAGCGCTTTATTAGTAGCACCTAGGAAACAAAACACATATTTGTGTAATTGTACACAAAGCACCCAAATACGCACAGGCACACACACACACACACACACTCGCACAAAAAAACAGGTGCGCTTCATTTCAACTTTCTTGATGTACAAATTGTTTGGTAGTCAAATACGTGAATGAGCCTGATCAAAAAGACTAATAGTGCATGAAAGTCTTTGCAAATGAAGAAAAACAGTAAAATCAGACGAGCAGAAAAACTAAAAAGGGAGGAGAACATTCAAATGATCTGTAATTTACAACAACAACTGAGCTATCTATAAGTGCTTCACATAGAGTTAGAAAGAGCTTAACTTGATCAATTGATTCCATTCCCCTGAGCACCGGTGAGGAGATTACATGCATAATATGCATTAAGTTAATTTTAGGTCAACTTAGCATTAATTACAATGAGCTCAAAAGGAACCCACTTACATGTGTTAATTTAAAACGTAATGTAAGATATTCTGTAAGCTGCATATGTTCTGTCATTGCTCATGCTGCACAGCTCGACTCAGGAGAACTGCAACAGCTGCCCACATCAGCTTCAGTGCAATAGAAGACAATACTGAAGAAAACAGAGACCGGTGATAGCTTCATTTATCAAGAACAAACACATCACTGGTTATAGTTTGATATCTCAATTGGAGTGTCTTATCAAAAAAAATGTAGCAGGTAGCTTCAGTTTTACAAATTATGTTTGAGCTATTGCACTTCATTATAAATATATTTCTTATTGATTTAAATGAATGAGTTAAATAAAGTGGATTTTGGATTGAATTTCATTGTGGAAAATTATTGCTGTAAAGGAAGGGAAAAGAAAAATAAAGCTGAGGGAAATTCTAACTTGTTCAATGTCACGACTGTTACTACCTGTGGCAGCAATAGATTTCGAGTTGAGTTATTTTATTTTCCTTCCATTCACCATGTGCTTGCTCGTGTATAAGCACAGCACAGCTGTCAGTCTTGTGAACCAACCGTACATCTTCAGGAAGGAATTACAGAAGAGCACAAATTCATCAGAGTAGAGTCACACTCAAACGCTTTCAAACTAAATGTCAGGTCTGAACAAACAATGCGGTTCGCCTTTCATCAATTGAGAGGCAAATGCTGCAGCTGCCACAGGATGAAATTAAAGTGATAGTTCACCCAAAATAAATCAACTCTTCTTTTCACCTTCACCATATCCCTATAATTCAGATTAAGTTTTTTTCCTCCACACATTTTCTTGCTACTATTTCAAATTGTGCATTTCTAAGTGACTCTAACAGCAGGAAGTCTGATGAAATAAGTTTGGATTTTTTTTTCCTTTTTTAAAAGTCTGAGTGCACACCTGCTGCAAGCACCCACTGTGCACATTACAACCTGTAACTTGAAGCCCTGTGGCAAGGGAACATATTTGCACAAGATGATGAAAGAGTTTCTAATAAGGTCAACCTAACACACTTCTGAGTAGGAACAGTGGACACGAGAGACCATTTTTATATTCACGGGCTTTATCATTATCGCTTTATCATTTCATCATCAGTGTCTTCATCACCATCCTCATAACCTTCACAAGTGCACACCTATTTGCATAAAGCAAAGAGGAACACATTTGATGGTTTTGTTAAACATTCCACTTTGTGCTATTTTGTTTAGTGAAAGGCAGCCTTAATGGAGTGTGTTTTGCATAAATGCAAATTTAAAATTATTTCTGCTCAACACATTTTTAGTCTGGCTTTGCACGTAAAATCATTTGTATCCATTACAAGTAAAACTTTTAAATGTTGGCTCTGTCGAAAAGCTCCTCTGCCGACCTTAAAGTTTGGACTCTTATTCCAATCCAGCCTTCAGTTAATATTAATGGCACGAACATCATAAAAGATAGTATTTAGAGGGGATTAATGTCTAAATTGTTTTAAAATTATTCAAACACATGTGCATGAAATATACAAGCAGTGGGCATGTAATGAATAGCCGTTCTAAATTTTGTTTATACTGGCTCTGACATGGAATCATATTAAGTGTTAAGTATGCTCCAGTAACTTTAATTTTTCAACTTTGCTATTAAAAATAGGTCCGCAGTTTATATCCAAAAACCTATTGGGTGAAAAGACTCTTTCATCCAGTTTATAAAGTGAGCCAGTAGCATATTTTTTGGCTTATTAAAATAAGAGATAGGGCAAAAATTAGGCTAGCTCTCGGTGTAGAAAAAAAAGAAGCATTATGTGGAGTGGTATGGAATTATAATATGAACAATTATCATATGGCCTGGTCGCCTCTCTATTCAGCTGGGTGAAATATTGTGTGGACATAGAGAGCCACCACCAGAACAAAAGCGTTCAGAGTTGTTGGGAGAAAAAAAAAAAAGAAGGAGAAAATGGAAGAAAGGAAGAGAAAAAGCTCAGACTTGGAGGTCACCCGAATTAATGGTGCATCTTTCTCTGTGTGAGCCGCTGACCGGGTCACTGTTGTCCTGAGGCAAGACAGAGGTCAAGAGGTGAGGGGTGAACTCTGGTGTGACTGCATACATTAGCTTGGCCTTGCAGCCTTCACCCATCCACTGTCTAATTATTATATTAATAGCAGTATTTTATTTACACAACAAATTCCAATGAGGGCACCTGTTAAAGGTTTAAAACGGACCTAATTAATTCAATTTAATTCTAGCTTCCTCTTCTTCTTTTTTTTTATTAATTTCTAAACTGCTTTAACTTTAATCCCTTTGTTGTCACTAATACACCCTTTGGGTCTGTTACCCTACATATCCAAAGCAAACACCTCTAATTGAAAGCTAAACAAAAATATTCCCTCACAGAGAATTAATGTGGCTGATGGCTCATATCCTGATATTACAATAGACATTAACGTGACAGAAAACGCACCGCGATACGGAGAACAACAGTGTTTAAGGGCCGAGTTTACAATCATTTACTTTATGAGAAGAGATGTGAATCTGGAAGGAATATTTAGCTGCTCGAGCTGCAGGAGCCTCGCAATTTATTGGTTGATGTGCAAAACAGCGCAGACAGCGTTTTATTGTCTGCTCTCCCGCATGAGTGTTCAAGGCTAAATTATCATTTTCTGATGCATGTGTGAGAGCAATAAAAGACGCAACAACTCCCGATCGTGATGTTTCTACATCCCATTAACGTGCACTTACAGATGCACGCAAACGCTCCCAGATTTGTGCCTCAAATAGATGGATCACCACGGATCAATACTCTTAATACGAGCGGTCAATAAATCTATCAGTCAATTATGGCGTTTTAATCTCTCGGAGGAACCCGGATAATGAACACCTTCAAAACCGGACAGGAATATGCAACATTAAAGCTCTGACTAAATTAGCCTCATAATGACCAGATAAGGCATCACGTTAGAGATGTTTGTCTATAACAGGTGCAGCTGATTATTTCTTTTCCTCAAATTGTTTGCTGCCACACACAAACAGCATTTTTTTAAAGACAGGATTTTTTTTACAAAATCACAATGTTGGTGAATTGATTGAGAATAAGAGCAACAAAGTGAATCAGTGGAGGAATTGCTCAAATGTATTTTCTTCCTGTGCCAGTAAAATAAAGATTATCACATGCAAACCTTAAATAAATGGAACTAATTCGTTTGTGTTATTTTAAACAAAACCAGGGAACACGTGTCCTGCAGAATAAATATTTCCAGTCAAGTCTTCTCCTGAATAAATTCAACACAACATAAATAAACAAATAGTCTGCCACAGTTTCTACGGACAATTAATATTATTTTTTTTCCTCCCTCGTTTACATTGTGTAGATAGGAGCGCAATGGAATGACTTGAATTTTAATATTCAAATCAGAGCGCCAGTCTGAAGCCGGGGAGGATGACAAATTGTTTTGACCCGTTCTTGCATGAAGAAACTTGCCATTGCGCTTCTTGCGATAAGCATCCATCGTGGTAAGCAAATAATGGTGAAGCCTGATTGAAACCGATGCAAACGGGAATCAAAACATCTGCAGGCGGGGTGCAGCTCAGGAGTTCATGGCCAGGTGTGTCGGTCCGGGAGAGGGGCAGGTGTCCGGAGTGAGAGCCGCGGGCCTCGGCTCGCACAGCAGCCCGTCTCTCTGCAATTTCTTCTGCTTCATGCGTCTGTTCTGAAACCAAACTTTCACCTGCGTCTCGCTGAGCCGCAGGGCGCCGGCGACCTCCACCCGCCTGGCCCGCGTCAGGTACTTGTTGAAGTGGAACTCCTTCTCCAGCTCGGTCAGCTGCTTGGTGCTGAAGCTGGTCCTCGGGGCCCCGCTCGCCGTGGGATGGACATCCGCGCACACGCTGCCGCCTCCAGCCTCCACAGCACCGAGGTCCGGGCCAACAATGCTGAACCCACAGGTCATGTGCATCCTGGCTGAGAGCAGAGGGGCAGAAAACAGTCGTCAGCAAGATCAATGAGGTTCCCCACAAAAGAGGCACAAAACCCTTCTGAATAAAATTATCCACGCCCATATCCAGGAAATAAGATGAGCAATTATTCCAGAGTTGAAACAGGAAAAATCTCATATAATAAACTTTGGTCAGTGTCATTTATATGTAGTTGTAACTTCTGCAGAAATTGAATCAAAATATTTACTGGAGATGTATGTGATACTGGGCTGGTAATTTGTGTGGTAATGAGGAATACAAATGAATAAATAATCACAGGTTTGTTTGTTACTGAAGGAGTGAGTTAAACAAATATTGAAGCGTTCAATAAAATTATTTCCAAGTAACTGATTTGTAGGAATTGGCCCCGAGCCAGTTTGCTGATTTAAAGTCTTCACCCGGGAGCCATTTTTCTGTCTGCATATCAAGGATGTATTTCACCGTGGTATCAACTTTAGCAATGGCCTATAGGCCCACTGCAAATTCTTTTGGTGCCGTAAAACAGGTGGATGGGGAATTGTGTGTTATCTACAGCCATGGACGTAATAACAGAAACACCTGTGCAGTGTAATGCAACAACATCACAAACTACATCCTGAGGAATGAACGGAGATTCAAACCGACACCTCTGACTCTGAAAAATTTGAAAGTTTCACCTCTATATTGTCAAGGTGTCACTTTCAACGTGTGTCACAAAACAGTAGAGCAAAATGTATCCCTGCATATTGCAGATGTGTAGAAAATTAGTCAGAGAAAATGCTTGGCGACTTGGTGGAGTTTACAGTCCATTAACTGTATTCATCAGAATCATTAATAATTTGCCTTTAGGCCTTTCTGTGTCAATGACAGTTTAACAGTTTACAAATCCGTTCTGCATTAATGACAAATGTCTCCATTTTTTCCTCTGAGGTTTCTGGGTCACACATTAAAGTATCATCTGTGCTACTTATGTGCAATGAATGACAGGAACCGCAGCTATATCTTGATTTTTCATTGCTGACATTGTGGCTAAGTCGTCAGTGAGTCTTTGCCTGTGAGAAAATGTGCTGCTGCAGCATAATGGAGTCAGTGTGCCAGGTGTAGTGCAATGTCTACCACCACAATTCATGGGGAGGAAGGTTAACAGGCCTCTAGCCACTTGGAAAAGCATAGCAGATGGAAAGGTCAGTTATAGGATAAATGTCGAAGTCCGTGTTTTAAGAAAATGAATGTCAAGCTAGGCGAGCCTGAGAATTAGAGGGCAGCAAATATGAAGAACCAATACAGAGGAACTGTGCGTAATTATGAAGTTCAGTTTTCAGGAGTGCAAATCATATGCACATTCTGATTAATGGCTCCAAAGATAATAGAATTGATGTCGGCCAGAAGGCATAAAAGAATCAAACTAAATATTTGAGGAATGACTTGCACACTTAAAAATAGCCAGCCAGCAAAGGGAATGGAAGGGCCTTCCAAGCCAAGGAGAGGGAAGAAGAAAAGGGATAGATCGATACACATTGCCTCAGTCATCTGGGCATCCAGCCCACAGTAATTCAGGTGCTGTCAAAGCATAATTGAAGAATGACGCACTGGGAGTATATACACTGAGCCAGGAGATCAGGTTACTGCAGGTCTGTGGAGGCCTTTCAACATGGAAGAATACACAAGACTTTGTTTTGTGCCAAAACCAATACAACCTCTGGAGGAAGGCATACTTTCACTAATGACTCATATACAAGTTACACAGTAGCACTAATGAGTTACTCCTACAGATGATCCCCTTCAGAGGGATACAGAAAGAGGTTACAAAGACACTATCAGTACTGAGAGGAGATGTCTTTGTGTGTGTGGGTGGGTGTTAGCAAATGGATTTCTCAAGAGCACGGATTTGGATCAAATGAGTGGCTAATGTGTTTTATGAATAAAATGACTCTTCGACCAGTCAGAGGTGCTGCTGTGACCTTTTCTCCCCCTCAGAGTGGCATCATCAGACAAATGTATATGCACTATTCTGAATTCTGCCGCAGGTGCAAGTAGGTAAGCTAAGGCTAGAAATTGTAGTTTTGTGTTTGTTGCATCTCACAACACTGCAATATTTATGACAAATCAAATGTCACCTATTGCATCATGATATATTGCATATCACCACCCATTAATCTGAATCTTGGAGGGTTTTTTGGCAGTTTGTGCTTGCAAATCAAAGGTGTTGTCACCTTTTTTCCTCCCTACTCCCGTCTTTATCTGAAATAATGTTTCTGCACATCGGTTTACCCACTAAATTGAATTTTGAGCATGCAAGAGGGAGATCAGATGCTAGAAATTGCAGATTTGCTGCATCATGCAACACTTCGGGTCAAAGGTGTCCATGTCACATTTTGTGCAATCTGCTCCATTATGCATCAGAAATAATATGTTAGCTCCATATCATTTTACATACTAATGTGAATTTCGCAGCAGTTTCCTGTTTGTTGCATTCCTTGCAGGGGAACTCTGGCCTCATACCACAAACAGTCTGGCAATGACCAGCCTGCATCTCTGGTCAGTGAACATTTGGGTCAGCAGCAGCTTACAGCAGACACAGATTGTGCTGGACCACCATTGTTGTAAATCTTCATCCATGTAAAATTTATGAAACCCAACCCCAAGTACAGCAGCCAGTCAGTCAACTGACATTATTGATCGAATGAAGGATCTATATAAGATACTATAACTCACATAAAATTGAGGATTGATAGGCATTTTTCACATTAGTAGGCTATCTGTATTTTTTTTAAGCCTTGGGTGTATTCTTCTGTGGGCTCTCTGCCCAGGACTCATCAGTCAGGGAAATGATGATCTGTGACAGCAATTATGTTAAAAAGGTGGACACATGTAAAGGTGCTGCAAACTGAAATCAATACACAAGGGCTTTCATTACAAACAGACAACTAATCAATACTCAGGGAGCACTCCAGCTTCCAAGAGTAAGTTTTACTCAACTTCCTGTGGGTCTCGACAGGCAGTGGTCTGTTGCATTATTCAAAGGCTACTGGTTAGTAAGGGCAAGGGTAAATAATTGATCCTTCTCTGGGTTGAATATACAGTGTGGCTAAGGAGGCCTTTTACTGTACCTCACCCTGCATGTATGTGCAAGAGAAATCCAGCTTGCAACAGTAGGTGGAGCGAAAATGTTAAATATCCTAACAGACGTGAACATGGCACCGTTAAGGAAACAGTAACCGAGTCCTCATGTGCATATTCAAATGTGCAGTCGAGTAAAGAGCTCGAGCTGCCTTTCAAAACGTTTCGATCTGCTTTAGTGGGAAAATCATTATAAGCCATATTATAAATAAAACTTTGTTGGTGACAGAGGAAATTGTGCACGATGACGCACAAAACACGTCACCTATTTTTTTCTCTTTTTTTCCAGCGTGAAGAGAAAACTTCGAGCAAACTTTCTCAACTATGATTGAAAGTTATCCAAAGCTTAAAATTAAACATAAACTCACTGATCCTGGATTATTTCACGTGTCTGTGTTGCTTTATCCTTCCCCTCATGCTCAGTCTGCTTTGACAAAAAAAAAACAACTCACCCGCCCGGTGCTGACTCCTCTTCACCCTCATCCACTCAAAAGTTTTACTGTTTACATCCATATGAGCCACGTTACAGTCCGAGCCGGCTGAGCTCCCCACGGCGACGTGAATCTGGTGGGAGTACATTTGAATATGCTCTGGAAGTGAACCAAAACCGGATCGTGGCGCTTCGTCGTTCTTGCAGGATCCGCGTCCTGGAGAGCCCTGCCCCTGCGCCCTGCACCGCCAGGGGACACGGGACGAGTGGGGGCAGGCCGGCGTGGAGGAGCCCTCCAGAGCCGGTGGAGGAGGAGGAGGAGGGCTGTCCACAGAGGTGCACAGAGTCAAACTGTTGGAGAGAGTCAAGTACCGGGGATGCGGTGTGCTAAATCCTGAGGCTACTTCAACCTCCAGTGTCCCCTCCTCTCCACCACTGCACAGTTCAGGATGAGTCCTGCAGTCCGGGTCCAGGTTTATGACCTCTTTTGCTCGGCAGCAGCCCGTGAACAGAGGGCTACTCTCCCCTTCGGCCGTTAACTCTTGATAGGAAGTCATTATTACCTCTCCCCTGCATAATCATTGGCCGGGGTTTCACTTCATGCCCGGCCTCTCATGCGTCCAGTAACGCATGGTCAGGCGGCTGGACGACCGCGGGGACATTCCTCAGAGGAGAGACAGCAGTCCCTGATTGATGGAGATGACGTGCCCTCCTGGTCTCGGCCAATAGCTGGACATCTCTGTTGTCGACACAGAGGACAACACTGATTAAGGCGAGCGAGCAAGTTGAGAGACTCACTTCAGGTCAACGTTTTAATGGAGGCATCAAGCAGGCCGTAGCAAAAACTACAGACAACCTTAAAGGCATCACCAGGGCCTTCACGGGCCTCTCACCTGTGCGGACAGGTAGGTCATGACGTCAGGCACGTTCGTATCGTGCGCACAAGAAAAATGCATTGTGGGTCAAATTGTGGTATTTTGATTATTTTTCACGACAATGAACAATGAAAACTTCTTTTCTCCCAAAGCTGCATTTGCATAATATAGACCTACATTGATGCAGCTAATGGATTATGTAAATTATCGCGAGGGCTTCTTGAAAACCCGAGGCCCTCTTTAGCAGAGGGCTTAGGTCATGTGAAAGGCACACTTAATGGGTTCAGAGGTCGTGACAGCTGGTATTTAGAAGTTCAGCGGCAGCAGATTTGTAATTAGCCTCCAACAAATACAAGCTCAAGAAGTTGTGACTGACAGAGGGGATGTGTTCATATCAGGTTCAAGCAGGTGAGCGCTTTGCAGGATTAGCTCATCCCTCCGCCGAAAAAAATAGAGCGTGTTTTTGTTTCAGAGCCCCACAAAAAAAATCTGTTTTTATCTTTGTGTTTTTTTGCCCCCAGCACATTTGTGTGTTTAATCTGGAATGAATCAGCGTGACCTTCTTTTCATGCATGTGCAAACTTCATTCTGCTGCTTAAACTGACCAAAACAAAAGATTCACTCCCAAACTCCAAGCACAGATGAGTTGAAATTCTTGCTGCTCTAAAAAGAACATGAACATATTGCAGCTGTTTTGGTTCATCAGTGCATATACAGGAAGTCAGCCAGCAGATATTTTCACCTCCAGTACACAAGTGAAAATATCAAGAAGCTCCACAGAGCAGCACAAGTTGTTTTTTTCCCCCCTGTCTCCAGAAGTCTGGTGACCCACTTTCAAACACACACATGACTGTGTGTCGCTCAGTCTGCCATAAGGAGAATTAATAAAGCTAATAGTATTCTCTTTGTGTCCAGTGTGTAACCTCTAAACAGTTTAATTGTCCTGCTTTCATTTTGTAAGCAAAGACATGACTGGGGAAATCCAACAGCTGCAAAGAAACTTTTATAAATTAGTTTATATTTTAAACTTCAATCATGTTTCATATGATCACCTTTAGTAGTTTTATAAACCACTGAAATTAAATTAATATATTTAATTGTAATTGTAATAGAATTCAGAACCATTGGAATTATTTATTTTTCCAGCCCCTTTATGCTTAAATCAATCAGTGAAAAAATATAATAATTAATTTTATTTATCATCATGACTATTATTATTATTATTATTATGCTCGTAAATTTGAGGCTCAGATAACTGTACAAAAAACTGACTGACAGTGGACAAAAACCTAAACTTAAACCCACTATCTGTTTCATCCGTATATTATTCCCTATGTCTTTTAAAGTCTGCAGTAATTACAAAATAATTCAGCGTAATGAACAACTTCTAACTGCGTTCTTACAACACAGAAATATGGTCCCAGCTGTGGGAGTTAATGGGATTCTACAGGCAGCGATGTGCTGAATGACTGAGTGCAATATATCCCTTCTCTCCATGCATTTGCAGCGCGCACTGATCCATCTTCATGTCAGCTCGGAGGTTACTCAGGGTTCACGCGCTAGCTTGTTTCTCTCCTCCACACTCAATAAATAAATCTCTGCAGCTTTCTGTTTACCGCCTGAATATAAATTTGTTTGCAGTCGATCGAAGACCTGTGCGGAGGTATTAGAAATTGTATTTCTGTAATGGCTTTCAGCAGAGGGATGGGGGGGAGGGATGGGGTTGCAGAGAGGGGAAGAGAGGAAGAAGAGGAGGGAAGGGGGAAAAAAAACAGGTGTGAGCAATCTCTGCTTTCCTCGTATGCAAACGAATTTTTAAAAATGCAGCAGCCTCAGCCTATTACAGCCCTCGGACGTATTCAAATTACATTTAAAACCAAGTAACCTTTTTATCTTGTAGGACAAGAACAGCAATCCCCGTTTGTGCCATATGTTTGATTAGCATATTTGAAGACTTGTTCCACATCACTGCCCAGCACCTTTATGCAACAGAAGTTATATTATCACATAAAACAAAAAGAAACAAAACAAACCCCCCTTAAAAAAAAGTGATCTTGAAGCTCCTTCCTCTGGACAGCTTGTGTCCCCGAAACCACAAATTCTGCTGGAGATGGCTTGAGAAATAGGAATAATCTCACAATTTAGGTGAAATGGATCCTACAAATCTGAATTTGATTTCCCTCAAACCAAATTCTGCACCTCATTTACACAGAGCTGAAATGTGGATGCTCATCCCCCCCCATGAGAAAACATCCCCTTAAAACTCAGAGCAGGCGTTTTCCATCATGATCACCATTGTCTCTGTTGTTTTGACTGGAGGTGAGGTAAACATGGCAGCACTTGGGTGGCTGTGTCAGGAAGGCAGGGCGAGGCAGAGAATATTGACTGATGCTAATTTGTTTTGCGTCCATGCTCTGATGTGTGTCAATAGGCAGTCGAGGCCCTGGGATCAGCGCCATCCGTGCTCGGATTACCTCCATGCTTCCAATTGAACCCTCATCCTGACGCTGCTGACATGATGCTACGGCCGCTGTTGACACTGGACCCTCGTCTGCTCCTCCAACACTGTCAAGCCTCATTATACATCAGCTCTTGACCCTCACAAGACTGGGAATTAACCAGCGCTGACAGACGACTGTCACCACCAGCCACAGAGGTCACTGCTGTTAATGCAGTTCCAGGACGGGGAGGATGACAGCCATCTATGCTATGTTTATGGAGCTCGGGCTCATCAATGTGGCAACATGATAGAGCTGTAATATGTTGGAGGGACAAAGAAGTAAAGCAAGAGAAGAAGAGAGAAAGGGTCAGAGCAGAGACAGATATTCAAGTGTGGCACGTTGACCAGTTGATAGATGGCTATCTGTATGATTGATAGAGCATGTCTGTGTTTCTCAAGTATTGACATTTTTGAAAAATAGCGATATCAGAAGTAAGGTTTGTGTATACCCAGCCCACACACAATCCAGGGAATACCACTTGAAAATGGAGAAAATCCATCCACTCACAGTGTGAAATTCTAATAATTGTCCTTGCTTTCGTCGTTGAATGGGATGAAATCTGTCACAGCACATGAACCATAATCATAAATCCCATGCACCTACTGTGCAAATGGCCGGGGACATTACAGATAACTGCATTCTGCACAGGCTCAACAGTGTGACAATGAAGCAATACCTTGCTAATACCAGGACTTTTCAACAATAGCCTGTAGTATGTACTGCAGCGCTTCACAGCTTCAGCGAGGAAGAATCGGCAGAATCCCAAACATCATGACAACAAGCCATCAGTCATCCTACCCCCAAGCTGCTGTGCACACTTGTGTGTTTCCAGAGTTCTTACTGTGGGAAATGAGCAGGGTTAAACATGAAACAGGAGGAAATGTTCATCATTGCTGCACACTCTGTAATATTCTCCCTCATACGGCATTGTTTTCGCTGCAGGGAGAATCGAGGGAGTGGTTCTCTCTTTTTTTTTTGCTTAAACATCCCCTGCTTGTTCACAATGCAGATCAGTCAGCTACTGCGAATGTTAATCACGGTTAATAGCAAAATGCTGATAGAAAAATGACACTGTATTAATACGGCACTAATCTTCTGTTGAGGTTCAGGGAGGACGATTCCTGCAGTTATAAAAGGAAAAACCTTGGAAAAGTTTTTAAAAAGTCCAGATAAATATGGTATTAGATATTAATAATATCCAAATGTTTGTATCATTTATTTACAATTAAATACCTTTAACGTTGTTAAAAACCACTTATTCCGCATTTTCTGACAGTTTCTTATCATCTGTTTCAGCTTGTTCCTACTCTTCGTCGAAGCTATATGATGTTTACACTGAGTGAAATATTCAAACCAAAAAGACTTTATGGCTGCATGTTTCATTGATCCAAATAATCTGGATGTAATGTGCATCATTTTATACACACTCCCCCAAAATTCAGCTTGACATATTTTGTATTTTTGACAACTTTGATCTCTCCAGAATTTAACTTTTTTTTTTTAAGTTATGTGGCTGAGAACAATGCTTGACTAAACCACATGAGTTATTTGCTGTCTCAGAAATGTTTTAACAAATGAGATTCAACAAGGATTTTTCATGCAGTCAGTAAAATAAAAATGTCAGTCTTGCATCCCAGTTTTAACCCTTGTGTTTTATTGACATTGGCTTTTGATCCTCATTGTTTGGGGCCCCAGAGACCCCATTGCTATATGTCAAAAATAACCTAATTACCTAATTAAAAAAAAAAAAAAAACTTTTTGGATTCTCTTCCAAAATTCTTAAAATGCAATATGTAGAAATGTATTGAAGAGGTTCAGTGGCCACAAACTGGACTGCACATTTGATGAACGTGACCAACTATGGAAATGACCTTGAAGCAGCATTAGCACTCACAAGCAAAGATGTATTTGTGTTAAATGTTATCTTAGCTGTAAATGAACTAATATATGTTTCTTTTTTTGTAAAGAAAAAACAAAACATAAAAACAAAGGAATTCTCAGGCAGACAAATGTACAGTTCATTGTCCTACACTATGACACTATTGATATTTGGAGCCAATTAGACTGCAGAGGTTTATTTGGGATTTGGAAGGTGTAGTGCATCATATACTGTTTAGATATGCACATAGATGACAATTCATACATTTAGCTTAGGTTTCTGATTCAATAACCAGAATTGATTTTGGTACTGACTTTTTAAAACATGTCATCAGCTCAAAATCTTGTTTATTAGCTATAAAATAAAATTATAAAAGTCATGAATTATCAAGCTCACTATTTTAAGTCAATTTTTAAGGGTCCCAAACACAAACATACACTGGATATTTACAACTTTAAAATCCAAAATCTGATACATCCCAAAACATTTCCACAGTGCAGATCTTATTATCTTTATGTCCTTGTTGTCAGTGAGATTTTTTTCCACACCATTTTTTATGCAATCACAACCAAAAGAAAGTGTGCATTGATTAGATTCTGTGTGATAAAGCCATTGGGTGTTAAATACTTCCTGAGCCATCGATAATGGTCAACATGTGACATTTAGCAGGGTGACTGTTGTGATTACAAGTTCATTCATTTCACCGGTGCTCTTCAGAGGGAAAAGTGAGCTCCAGCAGGTGACTCTCTCACTGTGCACAGTGCCGCTCACCACAGCTGAGACAGTTTCATCACCAACTTACCTTTTTATTGTCACCGATCATCCTTAACTGGGAAGCATTTAAAATGTCATTGATCTTGATAATGCCGTGCCGTAATATGACAGTAACAGTTGTATGAGATTCAGGAAGTCAAATTTCCAAGATTGATGAGTCGTAGCAGTTGAGTTATAATCCATCTACCTGAGTAATGCTCGGGCTCTGTTCCACATGAAGGAGCAGACAAATAAATAAAACCCATAAAGGTGACACAGGAAATTGATACTTAACAATCATCTTGAGCAACAAGCACCTGGAGAGACTGGTGGGCAGCAGTTACTACTGTGGAGGGAAAAGGCTGAGAAGGTTAATAGGTCATAAAAAGAACAAAACCTCCTAAAGGCGAGGTATAAAAGTTCAGGGTTTTGCTCAACAATGGACCAAAGTACTGCATCCAACAGTTGCACTATAGGTGGAACTCACTTCTATTATATTCATCCCACAAATCATTCAACTGTCCAACACAATCATTTAAATGGAAAATGAAAAATGATTGATCCTAATCTTTAATATTGTGTTAATTATTTTGAAAAGTAGATGCTGCAATCTGGCTCATTGTGTCAAAACTGTGAGAGAGAGAAAAACAACCAGCACCAGAAATTCAAACATTTGAAGGATTTATTTAATTCACAACCATCTGTCTGTCACACAGCACATGTGCACAACAGTCTCTGTCGACCACAGTGGAAATAACTTATGGCAATTTTTAGTGATTTTTTCCTGCAGTAAGTCACGTTTAAGTTTGGTGAATGATAATCTTTATCAGACCGGTATGAGCTTCAATCCAAGTGCAATAGAATTAGGACACATTGCACAACTTTTTTAGCTCTATGCTTTAATACAACCAATCTTCGTCAGAGGTTTTTTCCAGTCTTCTCATATACAGTTCATTGATCACTCATGTGACCTATAAATCACCATAAACATAGTACGCAAAACAACATAACCAGTATCTTTTTAAGCTACTCTACAGGTGCAAGATACAAAATACCATATTTCCTTTATTTATGGGCGTATAAATGCCCATAAATATAAAATGAAGTACAATGTTACAACGTTTCAGTGTGTATCCTGTTTAGAAAATTTACAATTAAGGATTAATTGATGAAAGGGTTGAATTTCCATTTTTTGATACATTTGCTATTTTTCTGCTTTGTATTGAAAAAAAATGAAGATTCAACCTTAGACAAAAGCTTATATAAACTGTGCTGCACTGGAGTAGAGTTACTCTGTTTTCATGGTATTTGTACATTTTAGATTTAGTCAGTTGTTTTTACATTCTACATAAATTTGCAAGTATGCTATTTCTTTACTGCTAATGACAGAATAAAACCAAATGCAACCTGAACAAAGACTGGGTTTTAAGGTTATTTAAGAGATACAGTAGATGAATAGAGAGTTGGGTTTTCTCATTTGCTTTTGTCTTCTGCTGGGACCTTGTATTCTGAATTTGTTCAGGTTTGTAAAAGATTATACAATTGTTGTGCAAGATGCTGTTTTATGGTTTCAGTCTGAGTCTGTTGAATACAGCAGTTTCGTTTTTGCAACACACTTGGGGATGATTCCTTAATCACTAGATAATGAGGAGGATCTCACTCGTCTTTTGCTCTGGTGAAGCCTCGTTTGCCGAAGCATCCTGTTCATGGAAAAATAAATTGAGCATACATGTCAAACTAAGGCCATGGTAGTGAATGTATGGTTTGTGTTTTTGAAGTGCTTTTGCCTCAATTAATAAAATGTTGTGTGTGTTATTAATTAATGGTGTAAATATGTGCATGTATGAACTGTATAACCAGTGAGAGGACGGGGTCACCAATGGGCCTGAGGTGACCAATTGGAGAATAAACAGTCAGAGCATTTACACCAACAGGAGGGCAGGGGCTGTCACATAAACATACATTATTATTATCAGTATTTATTTCCTCTGATAGTGATCCACAGATAATGAATGGGATCATCACGTCGTAACATGAGACACCAGCAGCTTACTGTGATGGTTATACAATGAGCTTCAGGCTTTAGGTTTGTTGAATGCAGGGACGAATGCTTTGAAAGATACTTAAAGCAGCACATCTTTGTTAAAGACACAGCAGTTTTGTTTTCATGGCAGCTTAAGAAAAGTGCTTGATGCATAAAGCATTTTTCAAGTCTATTCCCCAAAATCAGTTTCACAACAGCTGCAAATAGGACAGCAGTGCATCAGTCACTGTAAAGGACATAACGCAAAAAATCTTCAAATTAATGACGGACCGTAACCAAAGCTGGTTTCATGGCACCGCGGCTGGCATCATTTATCACTTCAAACATGCACTTAATGCATCGCTCCAGTCTGATCAAAGCCCAGAATTTAAGAAAAAAACAAGCAAGGATTCGGGGCTTTGTGGATCTTCCCCCCCTGAAAACAGATGTCATCAAACGAGGGGGGTCAAGTGAGTAAAAAGGAAATAATTACTTTAGTTGCTAACTAGGAGTGAGAACCAACTGGCTAACTTGCTGTAATGTTGTCATGTTCCCCCTTGCAGCGGGGCCCCTGTGGGGGGGCTTTCCTTGACCCTTGAGGATCCCCCTTGACCCCGTCCACAGAATTACTGCACTCCAGTGTGTGGATCCTCCTGGCTTTTAGTGTCTGGAAGGAGAATGTGGCGAGGAACCAGAGGTAAAGGTCCTATTGAGCCTCAGCACCATTAACACCATAAATCACTCGGCATATGCAAGAATCTCAGGAATCCAACACTGTCTGTTTCTTCTACTTCACAATCCCCCCCTCTCTCTGTCTCTTTGTAGCCGAGCATATTTGAAGGGGAGAACCTTTCCTTGCTTCGTCTCTTTTTCTCTCAAGCCTTTATTGCTTTTTCTCTTAAATTACCCAGCTGTCACCACCTCTTTGATACAGATGTGGTGCAGACCTATTTTATTTTATTCAAAATTTCCACAGAGTTATAGCTGTGCTACAGCTCCCATGAGACCTACTGAGACCTGCTAAAAATGCTGTCAAATATTTACCAAATGACAGCTGATCCGCAGACTGATTAGCTAATACATTAGGAGCAGGAAGTCATTCTATCCAGGACCACTATGGGATCAACTTCCTCGTTAACCCCCCCCCCATGCCCCCCATTTCATAGCTGTCAGTAGTCCACTGTGACAGCTCATTTACAGTAAGGCCACTGATATAAAACTGTCAGCATGTTCAAAAAAAATTGTGTGCAGTTTTGTTAGGAATATTGATAGTACGGCTCACATTATCAATTGGGGGGAGGGGGAGGGGGGGTCACTCCTTCATCTTGAAAGTTGCTATCTGTCTTTGAAGTGTAATACTGCTGAGACCCAAGAGAACCTGTGACCCATTTCTGTCAAATAAACGCATAATGCGCCCTCGTGCGTAATTTGGCTCAGCGAGAGTCGGAATTTTTTAAAAAAATCAAAAACAGCAAGAGGAAAATAATGTTTCCATGACACCGTTTACATTTGAGAATTCACATGTCACAGCGGCGCAGGGCGTGCTGTTAAAAAACAAAGTCTTCTCATTGTTCTCTAAGATAATATCTTGTCATTAGTGATTTAACCTCATTGGTCTATTGTGGCCTATGGGCTGCTGGAAAGGCTTCTAAGCTACACAACTAACATGCCCCCTGAGAGGGAGGCCAGCCCCAACTTGCAGCACTACAATTTGGCTATTGAAAAGGCAAGGCATGGGAAGGAGGAGGCAAGAGAACTTGTCATGGTGCCCAGTGGGTTCAGAGCTTGTGGTTGGAGTGCTGGAAAGACTGCCTTGTCTCAGTGATTAATGGTGGGGAACTTGGAGGCAGGAGCGAGGGAGAGGCTTATGTGGCAAGATTGTGCAACTTGAATGCACAATACTGTAGAGTTTTCAATGAATCTAAAGCATGCTTTAATTTGATTACAGGATCTTTCTCATTTTTTCCATTTGGGATCTAACCAGGAATCCTTAATCATGAAATACGACTGGAAAAAAAATGTAATTCTAATCAGCGATGAATAGGGTAAACACTGCACATGAGCTACAGTTTTCCCCAATGCATTTATTAAGCATGTACAGTATGTGACATCTCAATTAATCAAGAACAGTATCAAAGACTTGCCGTATCCTTTAATGGCTTTAACAAAAATATAACATCATTCAATATGAACATTATTCTGCTCATTTCACAGTTAAAACATTTTACACAAATGACCTGCTATTTGAAGTACATAATGAAAAAAGAGGCCTAATGTGACACTTAGAAAATATGACAACCACTTAGCTATTATCTGACAACTGAGGGAAATAGAAAACTCACTCATAGCTATGATTCCCAAACATGCATTAAACATGCAACAACAATACAAATGTAACAGCCACAAAATTACAGCAAAAAACAACGTGTAGTTATTAATTGCTCAAATGTCTTGTGCATGCTGTGTACGTACAATATGAGCAGCAAGTTTGAAGACCTGCAGCCTTCAGTACCCGTGCCTGAGAAACATAAATGATATCACTGTAGCTCTCCTTTAATTAAGGTATGGTCACATAGTTTAATTAAAATGTTTCATGAATGGTGAACGGGTGTGTTCAGGGGATTCAAAATGCAGGGATGCTAATCAGACATCCTCCAGTCTTTCATAAGTAAGTGAAAGTGGATGTATCATTGAGATTTTGATGAGCACAGGAGGGGTGGTCATTATGAGGCCCTAGGGCCAGTTTGAAATGCCAGCATGGTGATGACTATCTGCGCCCGTACAGGAGGGCGGCGGACCGCTTGCAGCAGATGATAGTACGTAGCTGAGATGGGACAGGTCTACAGGGGGAACACACTGACCACTGCTGGCGTCACTGTGGGGGCCAAAGAGAGAGGAGGACACGGGAGCACAATCCATGAAGTGCACCTCTGAGGAAGAGGAGGAAGTTCTAACAATACATGCACCTGGAAACCTCATTAGCTCCTCACATGAGCTGGAGCTCAGAGAGGGCTCACAGGCAGACCACTGGGACGAACCCGCCACCTTTCCCTGCTCCTTTTTGTACCTCATCCTGCGGTTCTGAAACCAGATCTTAACCTGGCGATCTGTGAGCTGCAGCCCGGCCGCCATCTCCTGCCTCCGAGGCCGACACAGGTAAGGGCTGAAGAGGAACTCCTTCTCCAGCTCCAGCAGCTGGCTGTTGGTGAAGGCCGTCCTCTCCTTCCTGAGCCTCCTCCTGCCTGACAGACCCGCCACCACACCACCGCTGACTGATGCAGGAGGAAGCACATAAAGAAGAGGGAGCATTAAAAAGCAAGTGCCACATATCTAACAAGTCTACGCTGCATGCAGGACTTGAAGTGCCAAGTGAGGCCCATGTTAATCCTGAACCAATCAACCTGGGACAAAGTAGGGCCCTCAGCTCTTCCTGTGTATTCAGTCATGCTTGAGACACTACAAGACTGGCTGTCTACTGTGTCATGTGTTCAGGGGAAGTTACCTCCTGAAGAAACAGTCTGGGGGAAACATCTGACGCCACTACGGCTGCCTGACAGGCCACATTAATCACAGCCACACACACGGAAGCAGACCTGTCAAATCCCCATCTCAGTCACTTAAAAGGTACCTTGGGACCACCACTGAAAATAACCACCATTAGAGATTCCATTTGACATGTATATGAGCGCAACCAGGGCCCTGTTGATAACAGTCCGACATGCAGGGGTTAATGGATACTTAATAAGGCCTTTAGTGACCCGAGAGAGAAAACTGCACTTAACAATACTGGCAGATCTTCTTTGTTATGCACTAGCTTGTTTGTATTGTCAAGATAGTGATAGTGATGTGTATTTCTGTGAAGACTAACAAGAATTATTAGTCATTCAAATAAACAATGAAATTTTTTTTTTTATTTATTTTTTACATATTGTCATTATCTTCTCTTTCACAAATCGTCTCCATTTAAAACGTGCCGAGATGCTTTGTTATTCTTCCCTCAAAATAAACATATACATTAGGACAGATGCTCTAATCAACTGCCTGATCTGATTTATTTAATGATGGCGTTAAAGAAACAACAGATCACAGGGTGATGATATATATATCCTCAGTTGTAAGGGAGCAGCCTTAAAGAAGCTATTGTGCGGCCTCCTCGCTGCAGCGTTGCTGTTTTGAACGTTACTTTGCCTACGGGACTGGAAAAACAAGACAGCGACATTTGTTTAACTGTGCTGCAACATTAACACTCATTCATGGGCTAAGTTAAACAAATACGGAAGAGAGAGCCTCCCCATGTGATGAATGCACTTTTGTGCATGATGAATGATGCAGGTGACACATTTGACAAGTGAGACTGACTGTATCTTTAGTTGCAGCATGTGCACCCTGTGTCTTCATGCAACAAAAAGTCTTAACTGCTAAAGTCAGATATCAGTGTTTGAGTTGAACATTCAGTACACAAATGGGAGGGGGGGTGCTCATTCAATTTGGATATCTGGATTCACCCCATCAGAGCACTTAATGAAGACTGTGTCAACAATATTTTGAGCTCAGTTTTTACAACTTTAAAAAGTAAAGGATAATAGATAAAACCAGAGTTACCATATTGTTCGGAGTCAGTTGTCCGTGGATGCATCCAGGGGAACATTACTCCTGAGCGGCAGATGGTGAGTGGACTCCTGCTCTTGATGTCCAGCTTGCCCTTGCCATGGCAGTGAACCAGCGGCTCCAGTGGGCACTGAAACTGTTCACCTGGGTTCAGCCTGGAACTGACATGAGAAGAGGAGGTCATGTTTTGCTGATTAAGTTCTGCTTCTTGGCCTCCTCCACCTCCTCCTCCTTCATTGTATCCCGCCTTTAGTTTTGGCACTTGTCCAGAGCTCATAGCAAAACTGTTGCCATGCAGCTGCAGTGGGAGGGCAGACAGTTGGGGGTCCATGGACCCAGCTCATCAAACTGTCTCAAATAAAACCAGGAATCCCTCAACAGCAGTAAAGAGTAGGACTTCTGTCTGTCTAATATCCGATCACAATTAACCTGAATGTACAAAGGCATGCAGGGAAGAGCACTTGGAGTAACCATGTGGAGCATTTGAATAATATTTACCAGAAGGGTGCCGTGGTCACGTGCGGCCCTCCTCCAATGACAGAGCTCTGGAGTTGCAAAGTAATCCGCTGGCAACTTGGGGAGCCCGAAGAAGCTTCTGCGATATTTCTTCAGACAACGTTTCTATGATCAGCCTGCGTTTCTTTACCTGTAGGGATAAAAAAAATAGGGGGGATTACAAATAGGCGCTGTGTAATCAGTGTGAGAGTAGAAGGGAGGTGTGTTTATAGGGAGAGAGGGGGAAGACAGACAGATCACAATGAGTGCTGAGGAGCGTCTCATTAGAAGCTGAGTGTTGATTTCTTGTAATACCGTAAATCTTTTGACAGGACGCTCAGAATAGAAGGAGCCGCCGCTCGCAGCTGCACATCCTGAACTTTTGGTGGTAGGTTTTCATGAGACTCAACGCGAGGAGGTTAAACTATGAGCTGGAATAACACACTGGAAAATAACCGGTTAGCGACCACAACTCATTATTTTTGCAGGAGCTGGATGTTTTTTTCCATGTATGCAAAATGCCTGGAAATAAATTGCGCTCCTGTGTTTTTTTTTCTCCCAATTAAACATTATGATAAATAATATTTACTCCTGTGTTTCCATGTTATCATCTGCTCTATCTGTCGACATCCTGCAATAAGGCTGCTTTTTGCACGTGAAAGAAATGTTTCAAATGATAGTGGATAACTTGCAACTAATTCATCAGCCCATTATAAATCAGCGGGCTCTTCTTTAAATAACAGCATATGCTTATAACTGTCGGAGTGGAAGTGTAGCATTGGCTTAATAGGATTCGCTGGGAGTGGTCAAACAAAGGCTTGACAGTCATTGCCACACAAAGACAAAGGAGGCAATCATTAGAGATTTTTTTTTTCTATGGGACGATTCGGCGCATTTGCATTAATCAGGCATCACTGTACAGTATCAAGTGTCCCTGTGTGTGAGGCAACAGTCAAACACGGATGACACTTTTGATGGGGAACATCCCGCTTGCTGCATGGACAAAGAGCATATAGGGGGAGATGTTCAGCAGAGCCCGCCTGTTTTGCAGCCACAATGAAGAGCACCAGGAAGTTAGGAATATATAGCCACGAAGCTGCAAAGCACTTAAATAAAAAATATGAATTTCACAACTTCATTTAAACCTCTCATAATAAATATTTTTGGGGGAAATTATTTGGGCTAAAAGCTCCATCAAGTGTGGCCTAACTGAGTTACACTTTGTGGTGGGGAGGGAAAAAAATCTCATAAAACATGATTGCTTAATTTCAACAATGCACAAATATATGCAAAGTGGATAAATAACTAGAATAATGAAGCTATCACAAAATTTTAAACTGTGCACTCAAAAGCATCTCCCAAAACGAGAGGCTTCTGCAGGCTATGATATTAGCATATGCTGTGCCAGTATCAATCTTAGTTGAACCAGGCTTTAGATATAAGTTCCTTCTGGTGTTTCACTACAACAAAGCTGTCGAGAAAACCCTCTTTAGATGTCTCTCAGTCGTGATGGATTATGCACTCAGGCTTGGAAGAAGAGGAGCCTTCCCCCTCTTTTTTTTTTTTCCTCTTCACCCCTGCTGCCACCATCGCTGAGGCTTCACCTGAACCCATAAAGTGGAGTCACGTCGTTGGATTTTTATTTCTAAATTAATGAAATATTCCACTTTTAAATTTCCATTCAGCTCACATCAAGGACATAATACAACTACCATCTTCCCCTCCCATACACTTTGCCTTATTGGTAACCAACATTAAAAGGATGTTATTACTGATCATAATTCAATTTTAAACTGTGCGAAAATGCTAAAACGTTTAGCTTGGAGACCTGATTTTAATTTGGCCAGGTTTCATCCTTTCAGCCTGTCTATTAAAGTGACAGTTAAGAGGTGAATGTCTCTCATCTCAGTGTAGCCTGAATGTAGGCCAACAGAATAAAATGAATATATTTAAAAAAATCTATTGACACCTGCTTCTATTATTATTATTATTATTATTATTATTATTATTATTATTATTATTATTATTATTATTATTATGAGGAAGTGCCCACGTGACTGAAAAGGCGGAAAGTAATTAAATTCGTTTTGTTTTCCTTGCCTCACACCCTTGAACACACTCTCTGAATTGGAGATAGAATCTATGATATACTAGCTCAGCAAGACCATAATTTAGCTCCTCCGCGCCTCCACCACAATTCTCCGTGAACTCTGTTTGAACCGCCTCGGTGGCAATAAATCATTTTTCTCTCTCACACAAAAGCGCGCCGGTCGCTCTGGGTGTCAACCCTTTTACAATTCCTCCTTACCTTCTGCGCTCCCTCGCCTGCTGACACAAACAAGCGAGGAAATCGTCGATAAACTTTTATTTTTTCATACCAATAACTTACAGAGAAAACCGTGGTGGGGAAGGTGAAATATCACGCGCGGGAGGAAATCTGCAGAATGCATCACAATTCTTATATTTTCTATTTTTTTTTTCTCCATAAATTACCTCCTCGCACTTAAAAAAAACATAATTAGTTTTAGAGCTCAACGAATGCACGGATCAGTTAATGTGTTTGCAGGGGACAGAGCTGGGCAGATAAGAGGAGACTGAGGGAGAGAGCTGGGGAGAAGACGTTAATGGGCAGAGGATGCTGTCGGTTAAAACGGTGCATACAAATGGCGCTGTCTTGGCAGAGCAAGGAGAAGATTTATGGGCCCGGTGTCCTATATTGCTGTAAACAATGCAGACTGAAATGAAAGGACTAGAGTTTGCAGACTGCACTTCATAAGTGGGGGAAAGACACACATTGTCAATTTCCCAAACAAGTCCTGACTTTTGCATGAGCACGTGCATTAACATAAGAGTATTAATTTGGGCCTGCGTGCAGATCCACAGCCCACGCACTGCACACGCATGGCCTGGTCTGTGTAGAGGGCAGACGAGCGTGAATCCTGAAGCTCTGAGCCAGTGGACACCATCTGAGAGCAAAATTTGGAAATAACTTTTTTCCCCTCAGATTAGTGGGTTGTTTTTTGTTTTTGTTTTTTTTTTACAATATATAAAGTCTTAAAATGAAACAACACTGCAGCATAAAAAAAATAAAATGGTTTAATAATTTTCCTGTAAAATGTTAGTGTGAACAGCTTGCATGCATATTAACTATTAAAGCCTTATGATTTTGCATCTCAGCCGATAAGAATTAAGAATATAGGCCTGCTTTAATAGGAACATTATAGCTATAAACAAAGCTTTAACGTAATCAGATTTTTTTTTAAAATAGCAATCATTTTATCTTTAAGCCTATCAATCAATTTGGTGGTGCATGTTTCAATAGTGTGTTTTAATTTATTTTGAAGTGATCAGACCCTTTTGTTTTGATATTGTTTATACAATTTTTTTTAATATCCAGCTGCATCTTGTGCATCAGTGTGCACAACATGCACGTACACATAATGAAGCTCCTCATCCTGCAGCAGCTGTCCTCTCAGGACTCAAAACTATGAGATGACTGCAGTAGAAAAGCAACTAGTGGCCACACAAAAGCACCAGAGAATCATTTTCGGAGAGCAAATCCAATAAAAAAGCGCGATTTCACTTAACCCATACATAATTGTGGATCTATAGTCTCGGGATCCCATATTCAGATCACTTTTGCTAATGAAAAGTGAATAACATAATCATAAGTCAATCTAGTGACTGTCTGGGCCCCCAGTGACACCTTGAACTGAGGGGAAATGACTGTAATATCTAAGGTCCTCAACGATGCAGCAAATAGGCTAATGAAAAATTTCCCAGCGAGGCGTTATGATGACATAAAGTTTACCCAGGCCATCATCTCCAGTCTGATGGGATGCTGAAGTCTACAGTGTTGGGCCAATCTGCTTTGTGGAAATGTTTGCCAGCACTGACACTGAATCACTTTAACACGTCTGATGCAGTTTTTTAAAATCTAGTTTTATGTAAATACATTTAACTCTGCTTCCGTCACACTCACAGAGAAACAAAAAAAAAGAAGGAGAAGAAGAAGAAGAAAAGACGTGGTGCATCTGTTCCCTAGAGTGAAGTGATGGGAGAGAGATTTACGGATTTATGACACACCCACTGCTGGTCAATGCGAGAGAGCCTCTGTGTCCCTGGAAAATAGCAGCGTGACCCCTGTTTCAACTCTCAGTCTTTATGCAACTGCCATGGCTGCCGTTTAAACACACTACAGGCATAACAATAGACCGGCCCAGGACCTTTCATTACAAACCAAAGTGGCTGAAGAAGACACTCACCTGAGTGAGGAGTGGAAAAAAAAATGTATTTAACCTAGTGCAGAGGATAAAAGCAGGTAATAAACCACAGCCAGAGCAGCTGACCATTCTTGTTTGCGCTTGTTCAAATATTTCGATGGCTGTTTGTGTAAAGTTTTTATATCTTCCAATAGAGAGAGAGAGAGAGAGCCTGAGAGTGTGTGTGTGTGTGAGAGAGAGAAAGAGAGTCCTCGCCTGAGGTGCTCATAAATCACAGAGAGCCTGCAGCGGTGCAATGTGAGCTGAAAATCATGCGTGTGATTCAACAGTCTCAAGTCAGAAAAAGAAACCAGTTAGGGCTGAGTAAGTGTTGAGGAATTTAAACACTGGACTTCAAACGCATAAAATACAGCATATTCCTGCAAGGTGTCGAGGTTAAGAATAACTACAGCCTCTCAAAGTTACTCTGCAGCTTCAACTGGAGAGAAAGGGAGCTGCTAAACACCAGCTCCATGAAGATTAAAATCATTAATTTCAAACTACAAGCATGGCCTTCATTCATAAAGAAAGACAAGATGGAGCTAATAGGATATTATGCTGTTGTTGTTTTATTATTTATGTTGATCTTCTGACAGGTAAGACTTTAAAGTTAATAGATTGAAAGAATGATTTGCTTGCTTAGATGATGTGAAAAGTAAACGTGTGAAATTTAAGACGATTCTATCTTTGAATATTATGATGATAAATATTTGAGTAAATAGTGAGAAAAGTTTCCATTGTGTTGATTAAAGGGCTTTAGTCCAAAGTTTAATAACAAAACGTGAGACACAGGGCAGATTTACGACACGAGCTGGTTATTTTAAATCACACATTCTGTTTATTCTAATAATAAATCCAACAGGGCCTTATATGGGCGCGGTAATTAAATCCTTGGCAAAGCTGAAATCAACGCAAAGTCAAGAAAGAAAATCTGTGCAAAGTATGTGCTCCTACTTTACACAAATCTTCAATTACAAGAGCTCAAACAAAAAGCGACATCTCGTCATTGTTCAGAGTGAAACTTGAGCTGCACCTGTAGCCTCGAACACATGAGGAGGAGGCTGAATTATCACACACACGACTGACACCGAGATTAGTTGTTTGGCTTTCTGTGGCAGCTGTTTATCTTGGAAGGCATGTTGTGGAATATTTTTCCATCAGCGCTGAATATTTGGTCCTGGCCACACAAGAAAGACCGAAAGTGTTGCTCAATGCACCCAGATAAGAAGAATAATAAATTCAAAGCTGCTTACAACAAGAACAAAGAGTAAGATTTCTCAAATAAACAGCAAACAAAATATTACCTAAGATATATATCAACATCTCTCACATTTTCAGCATCTCTTCTTTTCTGACTTTGTTATTATTCGGATGAAATTTGAAGATTCTTCTAGCAAAACTTAAATAGGTTACATTATGTGTCAAAATCAGCATTTGGATTAAAAATAAAAGTCTCAGGCAAGAGCTCGTCTCTGTGGAAAGTTTGCAAGGTTTTTGTGTCTGCAGACTTTAAAGGTCCTTGTCCATCAACTAATCACATTGACCAACTGTCCCAGTACTGTCACCGACACCTCGCTATAATTGGCAGCTTGCTTTTGAACGGAAGTGCTGACCTGAGGCCAGTTAGTCTCACAAGTCACGTGACCGCACCAACTATTTTTACTGCCTCCTGTTTTTGTGGACTTTGGGGGATGTGATTAATCCCTAGAAAATGTGGCTTTTTAAAAAGCTTGATGCTAATTTTAGCCTTAATCGTATCAGTTACACACTCTAGTAAGAATATACACAAAAATGCACGTGCAAAAAAATAATCTTTTTTTCCCATACAGGCTTGAAAAAGCTTAAAACACACGCAACCAGACTCATACATATTTTCCATAATCGAATTCACTTATGTTGTCACTGCACTATCTCCTGTTAAAGTTGGCACAGATTGCGCCAAAGATGTTTGCGCATGTTTGCAGGTCCTGCTGGTCTGCTGGATGCGCAGGTCTGCACGAGAGTTCAACACTGTCCTGGGTCAATCTGATCAACAAAGGGAGCAACACATTCAGTGATGCCCCGCCGCAGGCCTCTCTATAGGCACAGCGCAGAAAAACCCACAAAGAAAGCCGAGGCCAAGGGGGACCAGCGAGGGCGCACACAGAAGGTACACGCATAGAAAGTGAGTCAGGTCACAGGGTTGGAGAGGTCGGCCATCCAGACTGAAATGAGCCTAATGGGACAGAAAATGTGTCCTCGAGGTGAACTCGGCCTTCTCCCACTTCGCCCCCAAACTTCAATAAAGTACCTTTTCAGCCTCGCGACATGGAGGCGACAGGAGCTAGAAAGGGGCTGGAGGGATGCTGCGACTGAGGCGAGCACATTAATTTCTCGAATCTGTCCAGCAACATAAAGGCCTCTGGATTCATTTTTCAGCGCCGTCTCAACACTATTCTAGTGTCTTTCCAAAGCCACGTCCAAAAGGCAGATTCTAACCGCTTTGCTCCAGTTAAAGTGAGCTATTTTAGAGTCCATTTAAAGTCTCACGTTTGCGGAATGACGCTAAAGGAGAGGTGCATAATATTTGGTAGGGATCAAAACTGGCTGTTGTCAGAGCTGTTTTCCAGAGCGTAACACAAAGCTGCGTAGTGAAAGATTGATGACGGAGAATACCTCTTCCTTTTGTGCTCCTTTGCCCCCCCACCACGCCAGGCATTTTATAAGCTCTATTCATGTCACAATTTCAATAATCTATCAAATTCTTGCGCGTCTTTGGGTTTAAGTCATGGTTAAACTCCTTGGGCACAGATCTGTCCACAACAACAACAAAAAAACTAAATAAAAAATGAATGCATCTTTGTGAGAAAAAGACACTTCAGTTTGAGTGATATTTTGTCAAATTGTTGAATCAGTCCAGCAGATCTACAGTGGTAAACAGTCCTGCAGTGTGTTGGTCCTCCTGCCAGATGAAAAGCGGACGATGACGTTGCAGCGAGCGCCGGTTTTTGAACGTGATTTCTTTTTTTTTTTTTTTTTTGTATTCTCGCGAGCTGCTGCACACTCTGGAGGCAAAGTGCCCACTGGGGAGACAGCAGGTAAATGTGTTCATACAAGCCAAAAAAAAAAAAAAAAAAAACAGCACACACAAAAAAATCTCAGCAATGCTCCTTTTATCCTGCAGGACACTGCTCCACAGCCTGATAACAAAGGTCAGCTACTTTACTCCATCACCATCCTCATTGGGAGATTTAACACATGACGCAGATTATTGACTCTATCTGCAATTCACGACTTTATTTTATTCCTTTTTTTTATTTGTAATTTTCTTTTTAATACATTTGAAAACTCAGTGTCATGGCGCAGTGGACTATATATAGAAAAAGCAGGGCAACTACTGAGGTTACAAAATGAATAAGAATATTTTCACAACAATCTATAATCTTCTAACACATTGCAAATGTCCTCTAAAATGAATCGCATGCAGCTTTTGTGTTCAAGTCATGACGAGGAGAAGCAGAAAGCTTCAGTCGTGGCAGAGGCAGTGCAGTTTGGAGTGGAGTGGAGTGGAGGGCCTCAGTGGCTTGTCTGTAGCGTTAATTGAATGCCCTTCAGACTGATGAGGTTGCACATAATGCATAGCGCAAACTATTTCATTTTCAGATTTTAGAAATAACTTCAGTCCATTATGAGTCAGGCTTTAACCCACACACACACATACACACACACACACATACAACCACATACACACTGTCTGTACACATTGCTAATTTAAAGACGCAAGAATGAGCTGCAGGACTTGGGCTACAAACAGTTTGAAAACACAGTGATTCTCGTTTTCCCTCTTGTGAAATGTTCAAATATTCACACATCTGTACACTTTTAGGTTGATCTCCTCCAAATAGCAAAACAAAACAAAACAAAAACAATAGCAGACCTCGTCTCACCTAAAATGAAGTTCGACCAAACGTATATAAAACTAGTAGACACTCACTGTTTTATTGACCAATATGATTAGCACAAGTACACTACACTCCGTTTATTGCATTTCACAATAATCTGCTTTTTAACGGTCTAAACACAACATCAACACCACAAAACTAAATTGTAAATCAAAATCCTGTTTCTGAAATACACGAGGTAATTCACACATTGTTATTATCCAAAACATACAAGTTCAAGATCAATGGTGTGTTCCAGCCTTTTTTTTATACCAAAAATAACTATTATTATATTGATTTCCTTCCAGTGTTGTTTGAAATAAATAGATTGTGCATTTCACCTTGGGCAGCAGGGCAAAAGAATGGCCCACAATAACATTTTTGATAAAATGTATATTTTTTTTCTCCTTTTTTTTCCTTCATTCAAAACATTTTTTTTAATAAAAAAACATCCTTTTAATTGAGCTTCAAATAAATTAAACCCTGTGTCACGTAAAAATAATCCATCGGTATTCGCAGTAATCCATGCTATATAACATGCATTTTATATAACTTTGGACTTAAAGGAAACCGCACAAGATAGCTACCAAAACAAAATATATAATTGTTCTATAAATAACCAGTTCTTTTTCTAGCCCCACTCTTTTATAACCTGGTAATATCCTCGCCATGCTGTGCTCCGGTGAGTTCGTCGGGGGCCCCAGTGTTAGTGGCCGAGGCAGCGGCTACAGCGCCGGCTGCCGAGCTTGTGTTGGACCCGGAGGAGGAGGAAGAGGATCTCACTTTGGTGTTCGGGAGCCTGTGATCCTTTTTCCATTTCATCCTGCGGTTCTGAAACCAGATTTTAATCTGTCGCTCGGAGAGAACCAGGGTGTGGGCGATCTCGATGCGCCTCCGCCGAGTTAAATATCGGTTATAGTGGAATTCCTTCTCCAATTCTAAGACTTGCTGCCGGGTGTATGCTGTCCTAGACCGCTTGGGCTCCGTCCCATTGTAAGCCGAGTGCACTGGAAAAAGCATAAGTGGAGAGAAAGGGAGACAGAGAAAGGGAGGAAAGGAGGGGTAAACAAGAATGGCCTCAACTGAGATACGGCTTGGAAGATTTATTGGATATGAATGTTTGGCTGTTTGAGAAATTTAAATGGGAAGTTAAGAACTTCTCAGCGTAATGAGAGGACACTCACATCCAACTATGAGCTAAATTATTAATGCAAGATTACAAAGCTCGATTTTTTTTCTTCTTCTTCTTCTCTTATTCATTTCTCCCCCTCTCTCTCTCTCTCTATCGCGCAATACATAACAGCAGAAGCCACATGGTGATACGGCTGCCCTGAGTATACCTCGGCTATAAAATTTATGGTGGGTGTAATTACCAATGCCGAGTCGTAAATCCGCCTCAATTGTGCCATTTCAAAGGCTTCCCTGCTATCGGAGCAGGGGCTGGCAACGAGATGGGAGTCAGAGGGACTGATAAAGGGAGGGAAAGGGAGAGAGGAGCATGAGGAGTGCAGGGAACATAAACACACAAGTTGCCTACCGGTGCTGACGTGAATTTTCTTCATCCACGGGTACACCACGGGCTGCTTGGAGGAGGCTGTGCTGTTGGGATGCTCCGGGGTGGCTTGGTTGCAGGCGGAGGTGGCGGCCGGTGGGGTGGCGGGGGACATGGACAACTGTGGGGTTTCACATGAAGCAGGCTGCCCTTTCCCTGTCAGCAGGTGCGCAGATTGGGGTATTCCATGTCCCCTTGGCGTGTCAGGTTCAGGGATGCTTGCACAGTTATACTGGCGCTCTTGGTAGCTCGCCCGCGGAGGATATAACTCCTGGTGGTGATGCTGGTAGCCAGTGTCCCTTGCGCGGCTGTAATATTCTGGACTATGCTCAGGGATGTAGTTATTTTGCGAATATTCCTCGCATGGAGGAAATTTCGGATCAATGTAGTTAGACTCCATCAAATACGAGCTCATGATCATTAATTTCTGGAGTGGAAAATAATTTTTCTAGCTTTGTCGTTTTTCTGCTCCATAAAGCCCTCCTACTTGCGAGCAGCCCTGTAAAGTTACTTTTACCACGTGACCCAGTGGCCCAATAGCAGAGTGAGAGGTAGTTCCCGGATAAGGAACCAGAGGTATTTAGCATACCTACAGTCGCCATTGTGGGCACAAATCTCCCTCTCTCTCTCTGTCTCTCTCCCACTCTCTCTCTCTCTCTCTCTTTCTCTCCCACTCTCTCTCTCTCCCTCTCTCTCGCCCCTCTCTCTCCCTCTGGTTGTGTTACCAAAGCAATTGATCTTGGGGACAAAACTAGTAGCTAGTTGCTGACCAAGGAAAAAATAAAACAGGCAAAATCCACTGGTCTCAATTATTCAAAGGGACAATAGGTGATTCGCCAAGGATAAGGTACAACAATAGCAAACCAATCATTTTGTTAGCCTGCACGCCTTATATAAAGGTTATCTGCTAATTAATGAAGGCACAGTCTTTACCAGCAGCTCTTCAGCTGTGGAACAGATTACAGCACACTTAAGAATTAGAGCTGCATCACTTTTGGTGATACTGCCAAAAGCCACTTCAGCACTAATATTTAATAGGTTTGCTGTGGATGTAAATGTCAGAGAGGACTGGAGTGCTGAGATGCTCTGGAGGTGTGGTTGATGTTTGAAAATAGGCCTGATAATTTATAATGTTGGAGAAAGGTGGACAGGAGGAGTCTGGCTGCCCAAACAAAAGCCTTCATTCAATGATGAGATATTTGTCTGTTTTTGAAGGGATATCCTTTTTCTTCCAGGCTATTCATTAAAACGCTCAGCCTTCAACTTTTAATTAAAAATAGGTGAGGATAACATCCCAAAAAAAAAATGGGCCTGATTGAAGTAAGGATTCTTACGATGATGGAGATGTACTTTTTGAAGCCACTCTGAATGTTACAGCAGCAAAGATCAGCTGGAAACAGAAGTGTCGGTGCTTTATAATAAAGAGAATAAGATGATAAGAATATAGAAAAGTCATGGTGGTCGCTGTCTATAGTACCAAATGAATAAGAAAACTGGATAAGTGTTCTGGTGTCAGGCTGTCCTTCAGCACAATAAGAGAAATGCTAACATGCTCCACACGCCTTTAACCTTTATTAATAATCTTAAAAGACACAACAGTTATTCAGAAAGCCTCCTGTACATACATTCACATATCATTAGTACTGTGAGAGAATGGAACAGAGAAATGTTGTAGACCACACAACTATCAAACATAGCTATTATGATGTCAACAGTGGACAAAACTAACTCAAAACTACTATATGTGACCTCACAGACCAGCCATCATAAAGCAGCACCACTGTGATGTCACAAACCTGACAGCTGTGTACAGCAGCAGCATCATGATAACACAGACCAGTCTGCAGTGGGCCACAACCATCATGGTGCCACAGACCAGAGCCCCAGGACTTTATAATCTGCTGACTGAGCTGCAAAGGAGTTACACTGTCTCACAGAGAAGTTAAAGGCAACCACATCTAGGTTGCTGCAGACCACAGAGAATGAGAGCAGCCATAGTCTCTCATGTCAGATTAAAGAGCCCTCTCACATGCAGGACAGGAGTCTTGCTGGTAGACTTGCCAAAAAAAAACAAAAAACTTTAATACCATTATGACTTTTACTGATAAAATGACTGCTCTTGGCTTATGGCTGGCTGTTTTCAAAACACAAATAAGTCCTTATCTTTTATTTGAAAGCTTTGTTATGGCTTAAATAAAAGCATATGATCACATTGCAAAAAAACCCGAATCTTGTTTTGGACAAGCTACAATACAAATGATATGACAGAAAATGCTGACTGGAAGACTTGAAAGAATGCAGCATTGCTACATATGTTCATAAATAAACACCACCACAACACTGATTTATAAACAAACATGTTTACGAGATGCATTTTCAACTACAGTCACACTAATTCCAAATACATATAAAATTCAAATGAGGAGACATAACACTTCAACCTCCAAATGTTACAGGCTAATCCTGGCTAAAGCACTGACTGTCCGCCACATGACTGGAGGTCTGCTGCTACTCTGTAAACTGATCCTGCCTGGCTGTATAAACTTGTCATGTGCTGTGTGCTTCCCATTCTTATCCCAGAGTCAGCTGTGGTCAAAGAGTGAGAGGGAGAGAGAGAGGGAGAGCTGGACTCCCTAATAGCTTAGCAGCCTCCCAACTACATTCAGATTGCATTTCTTCTTTTTATATGATGTGATTAAAATTGCAAGTAATAAAAAAATCTAAAGGCCTACTACTACTACTACTACTACTGCTAATAATAATAATACTCTAATAATAAAATAAAAGTCATAAATGCAGAAACATTAAGGCTGAACACAAGTAGCACACAAGTCAATCTGCTGGGCACCAAATTGCAAGTTAACTGATGTGTCTATTTTCACAGCAATAATTACATAATATGGTTAAAAGCGACGTGAAGTGGTATTTCTGGCTGTCCTGTTTGTACAGAATGCGCACGACATTTCTATTACCCCTAGCGAGGATGTTAGAGGCGTTTTATAGAGCAATAAAAGCCGTAAATCAGTCACTTTTAAACGACCCCTGGTTCCTAACGTGTTTTACAGGGTCTGACACAGTAGTAGCCGCACAGTGCACACATGGGTTTGCTCACTGTGGCCTACCTAAACAATCCACGTCTGTCTGGACTGTGAGTACTCTGTGTGATAGTGTTAGTGTGTTGCTGGTGCAGGGATGCAGCCTGCATGTGTGTGTCACTGATGCTGGGGTGTGTGTGTGTGTGCAAATGGCAGGGAGAAGCCAGAGAGACGTGTGGAGGTGCAGAAGCAGGAGAATCCAGTGGCTGGCGTGGTATTTCAGTTGCCCATGTATTCCTGTAGAGACGTATTTGCGACTGTTTGCAATTCACACAAATTCGGTTCTACAGGGTACATATAGACAACTAATGTGTTTTAGGCTATGAGCCGCAAAGGTGATCTCTCGAGCAAACCTCTGTGCTGATGCATGTACGAGTATATAGTGTCATAACAGATATCAAAAGGCTGCAATAGAGGAGAAACAGTGCGCAAAGCGTGCGCCAAAGCGGAGGCTGTTTATCAGGGTTACTGAAGCCACAAATACAAACCAAATCTACTCTGCACTTAATGCATTTACAAACAGATTACATCTTTTTTTTGTAGAAATACAAGTATGCCTGCACACACAGACACACACACACAACACGTCGTGTGCAAAGGACAAGAGGGTCCCTTTTCTTAACATTCAACCTCTGCCTTTGAGGTAGCTCCTATATGAATATTCAGTCCCAAACATGGCGGATACAAAGGGACGGCGTGACAGCACAGATGAAAAATAAGTTTCTATTGTTCCCAACCATTTCTTCTGCTTGCCATTACCATACTGACCGCTCGGTAACCTTTCTTCCTGCCACTCTGGAAGCTAATGAGAAAAGCCTCGGATGAAAAATGCAATATCAGACATGTGACCTGTTTCGGTGGGTTATTAAAAACAGCAAACATGCTCAGATTGTGAATCGATGGAATTGATTACAGTGGACGTGTGTGAGAGGGGGGTGACTTCAAAGGCTGTCAAAAAACATCTTAATCTACATATTTCACCGAGTGCAAATAGATTTTTTTTTATTATTATCATTGGAGAACAAAAGCATCCTGAGCCAAAAAACTGTGCATTAACGAGGAAAACAGCCACAAAAATCTGACTCATTTGGCTTTTTTTCTAACGTTTAACACAAGCTGTTTTTTTTTTGTCGTGCTCCAAACCGGTGTGAAGGAGCTGCACGCACACCAACACACTCCCTCTTCTCCTCGTGTGCTCTGGCGGACGCATTTTAATATTAGTTAGACAGCCTGACCCGCGTTTCACCCCTCGCGTTTGACTGGTTCCAATAGTTCACTGCCAAGGATTATTGATGGAGAGACAGCAATGAATTCTTTCTCCCCACAAATGGCTTTCAGATCGTGCACCTAGTTCAATAACTAGTTATAATGTAGAAGTACAAAAAATGAGGCCCTCAGGCGGACTAATTTGATGTTTCATTTGTTCATTTGAGAAATTGTTAAGCTTTCTTTTTCCCCTCTCTCACTCTCTCTCTCTCTCTCTGCAAAATAACTGCAGCGCGAGCGTGTTCACACATGTAAACAAAATAAATCCGTGCAAAAACTAACGTGCCGGTTGTAGCCCTGTCCTTGCTTTTTTTTTTTTTTTTTTTTTAATTTGGTGGCCCAGCAGCACCTGACCTGGATGCAGACAGTGGAGCAATGCAGCGCTCCCTGATGAAAATGGATACGATGCGCGTTTAATCAAACCCTTAACCTAATAGCCTTTACGCGTTTACTCTCCCCAGGTGTAATAACGTTAAGCCGGATCGTCCAGTTAAAATAAAAAGTTTTAATGAAATGCAGACAGGCTGGAGACTAGTTGGATATGAATATCCTGTAAAAGCAGCAGCCAGGGGAGCAGAGGTGGTTTTTAGACACCAGATGCCCCACAGAAACCATCGGTTGGTTTGCAGTTCATTATACTAACGCTGTGGTTCATTAGACCCACGCTGCAGCGTTAAATCCAGCTCACCTGTGCAACAAGATAGTGCACATTTTACTGTTAAGTAGTCTGCAGAAAGGACAGCAAATTCGTGCTTAAGTGGGATGTTTTTTTTTGTTTGAAATTGCAAAATAAAAAAATAATAAAAATACTTCAACCACAGTCCTTGTATAAACATCTCAATCCCTAAATAAATTCCTGGAGAGTTCAGACATCAGCACATTTGATGTCAGCGGAGCCAGCTGTTTGCCTACAGCCACATAACAAGCTCCATGAAGTGTCACATCTCTTGACTAAAGCCAGGTGGATATAGGCTGTGGATAACACTTACTGATAGATCCATGGTCCCACTCATTTTGACCCCGAGGATCTGTCTGAAAAACAGAAGGGAAACGAAAATTAGATTAAGAATAGTTATTATAAATATATGTATTAAAAGAATTATATATATGTATCTACACTTTTGCATCCAAACTGGAACATTAAAAATGTCCACACAGTTGCTAAAAGTAAAAAAAAAATGTTAGGTTAATATTTACATTTTAAAACTCACTGGATCAATAAATTATCTCTGACCATTCCTTAAATTAGCCGAACAACAATTTGTAAAGACATCAGGCGTATAACGTTGAAATGAATGGATGAATCGTGTGTACCATTTTTTCTCAACTTAAATCATAAAAAAATAATACTAATAAATTAAAACGAATCAAAATTTAAAAAAAAATAAGAGCAACAAATTATATACAATAAAGGAAAAGCCACGCATATTTATATCGTGCTAAATAATGTTTCTACAAGTTTCCTCCAGTTAATCTCTCGTAGTTCAAATACAGAAACGAATCCTTTTGATATGTCGCCTTATTATTTCATCTTAATGGTCCTTGAGTCTGTCCCTCTGCCTCTGATCTCCTCTGTTATCCTAATTGAAGGGAGGCTGCCCTAGAAAAGCTCTGACATGTGTGGGCTCCAGCAGAACTGGGACCGAGGACAGAAATTTAGGACGGGTCATTTTCAGACAGTAAAAGTAAATTTACAAGCATTTTGGTATTTCCTTGGGCAAATGTTCTATGAATAGAAATCCCTGGACTTCACCGCGGCTGAATTATGGCGAGCAGTCAATAAAAAAATCACGACTTTGTCTTCACATTGTAAATAAATTCTGGCTGTGTTCGAAAACGATGTAATGGGACTTTATGGTTCTTATTTGGGCTCAGACAAAGGGAAGTCTGTGCTCACCCGGAAATGACCTCTGCGGATTGAATGATGACGGTGTCAGCTCCACAGGTCAAAGAAAGGAATACAACAGCACAGAACACGGCAGAGAAAACGGATGTTTAGACTGTCTCACTTTTACTGTAGTGATACTAGATTGTTTTGAGCTGGGATGTCTTCACTCCATTTATCTTTGATTCAAGCCTTTCTCCCAGGATGCAACGCATTTTGAAAAGTCATGAGAGAAAAAAAAATTCGATTAGGCCTATAATAAGAGTCCTGCAACTTCTCTGAGGATATGGACCACAGATCAAATTTGTTTCTAATTTATAGGAAAACAGAAAATATTTCAAACCTTGCCTTTGGAGTAAAACGTCTGTTTAAATTTTGGTTTATTTTTTACTCTAGTTTGGGAGTTTATAATGTTTTTTTTTTGCATCCGGGAACAGTAATGACAGCACAGCTGCTCAGAAAATATAGCAAAATAGAATAAAATACTGAAATAAAAAGAGGACTATTGCTGCCCTAATGTGCACGTTGTACCCACTGTGTATTACCCACATAGGAGTGTGTTACACAGTGCCCCCTATTGGAAGTGTATAATTGATCATTTTGCTAACCCAAAAGTCTAATCCTGATTTTTTTTTTTTTTTTTTTTTTAAGATGAAAGCAGTACAGCAAAGACTACTTGTCTTCACACAGTGTGACATATATGATGGTGTATGAATGCAGCATCACAGTCAGCATGTACAACCCTGCTGGACCTTGCTCTGTCAGCTGAGCCACACACACCCAAACAAGACTCAATATGAAAATTATCCATTTGCAATTCCAGGCATTGATTACGAAAAGAACAGTATTTCTTGGATGAAGTGCTCCCTAAGACATATGGCCAATTAAATGATGTGCACTACAGAGAAACAGAAAATTATCGAGCTCATAAGATCCCATCTCCTCATCAGTCACCAAACTGATCAATTCAGTGATATCTGCCAGGGAGGACAACAAGTTAGGGTGGGTGTGTGGGTGAAAAACTATTATCCCTCTATTGTGCAAGAAAGGTGCGTTTTAGTAAAACATGCAACAGCCATGCCTCCAGCTCACATCCACACTGTGTTTACCACAGGCTTGGAGTTTGGAGGGTGCCATAATTACACTGCAAAGTGCCTTTGAATCAAACCTGTCCCTTGGCCCAGACATGACCCTAAAACAACAGCAGCTCTCGAGCACAAACATAACCTTATGTCAAGGTGAAACAGCGAGATGAAGCATTTTAATCAGGGGGTTTGGTATTTTATAGCTCTTTTTTTTATGGTGCAGTATTTTAACCTGTGAGACAACATTTTAGCATCACACAGAAGAAAAAGTCACATTTTATTTTCAACACGTTTGTTTCAGTCACACATTTTCTGGAACTACTGAGCCAAAGGCTTTAGTAAGGATTAAAATTTAATTTCACAAATTTCATACAGGAAGGTGTGCACGACAGAGAGAGAGAGAGAGAGAGAGAGAGAGAGAGAGAGAGAGAGAGTGGGGGTGGATGGTGAAACTAGACGCCAGATGATTTTTGATAGGTCTGGCTGACTTTTCATTTTCCTCACAGACACTTTTCTTCCAAATATTTTTCTACTCTCTTACTGACAAGACTAACATGCAAAACAAACTGTTGAATCAAACGGACTGTCACTGTGCCTCAAATCGGTCCAGAGGCATTAAAACATCTACTTTTTGCTTTTATTTCATACGAGCAAAAACAAATAAAAATCTGGTACAAATACAAAGATGATGCTGCGGAAAAAAATAATCCCAACATCCTCATAATCACGAGCACCAATAATCCGTCTAATCCCATTTCTGTCGGACTGAACATGCAGCAAACAAACATCCTTCAAAATATCTCCAAAAGCGAACACATTTTCCGATCATTATTCCATCATTATAAAACGTGCATTCACTATGATTTAATATACTTAATTCTGCAGTTAATCAATTTTACAATCATGCATCCACAAGTCACACTAATATAAAACATCATTTTTTTTTTTTCCAGGGTGAAATAAAGACACAGTCTCAGGCCTGTGGGCAAAGTTAAAAAAGCAACTTACTGCAGCAGCTCCTCACCACCGACTACACAGTCCGGAGAAAGGTACTGCATCCTCACTGCCACAAAGCCCTTTCTTCCTCAGATAAGGGGAAGCCAGCAGCTGCGATTCCGGACAGTTAAGATTATATATGATGTGTATATATCGAAGGTTTGTCAGCTCTTCCAGGCCATAAAACCCACTTAAATGACACCACGTGCTTCCTATGCACCATTCACAGGCCCTGCTTGGGGCAATTGGCATATGTAACCTTGTAAACTTTAAAATACCCTAAAAGAAAGACATACAAAAAGGGATTCAATACATTGTCCACGTATAGGTTAGGCCTAGCAGGGCGCAGAGAAAGTGGACGCTGCGCTGACCGGTTCTCATAAGCGTCAAGGAAGTTGAATAGGAAGCTATTAGTTTGAGAGGTGAGTTGATTTTTATTTTCTTTAAGTAGTGCTAGAGAGAAAATTACCTCATAACCTTGGGCTATACTGCGTCACACTAGTGCTACTACAAAAGCTGCAGCCGAATGCAGACACCCAGCAAGTGGTGTGATTTTATGTCCTCTATAGCAGCAGATAGTGTAGTTTTAACTACAGTGTAATGATGCCAGGATTAAAGAGCAGGGCGATATCATAAAGCTGCCATATGGCCTCGACAGTGATGGCTGCGGCCACAGGAAACCAAAGTTTTGCATCCATGTTGTGTTGTGGGCGAGTGTTATCACAGGCTGGTGTGTCCCTTCCTTCCCTGACAAAACAGGAAACGGAGTGTGCCTGTGGTGGAAAAGGGGCAATAAAGTTTTATGAGGGGCCTTAAACTTCAGGGCGCGTTTGTCAGTCAGGGATATTCTGGGGATTTGGAGGCAGACTAAAACCGTCATCAGGGGTAAAAATAAAAGAAAAAGGATTTTTTTTTTTTTTTTTTTTTGGAATTTACAATTTCTATAGGAGTTTAATTCAGTCATTTAATATACACCCCGGTTGTGTGATTCTGCTGTGATATCAGGAAAAAAATAACAGAAATGTGCTGACAATGTAGTAATTTCCTTCCTTTTAATGATCAGACTTTATTGGTTACAATCAACAATTGAGCCATCTAGCAGTTCATCTAGGCCTTGTGTAAACCAGGCAACATGGAGTTTACAAAGGACGAGAGAAATGGCTTCATTGCACATCACAATATTATCACATACAGTCGCTGAATTATACATAGGGGTTTAGATTCACAAGGATATGACAGACAACATGGCGATCCACTCACAGAGATATTAGCTCATTGAACACATCACACATCCCACCACGTCCTAATTTGCTTGCACTGCAGCATATTAGAGAGAATTTTTTTTTTAAAAAAGGAAGGTTGTTGTTGGGTTTTTTTTACCTGATGGAACTATTTAAATATGATCTCCAAAGCAGTCAGACACGTTTTTGCTTTTATTTGAATCTTTGAGCTTAACGTTTTATCACATGATGATGATATAGAGTTTGAAATGATGCAGGCTGTCACCCATCCTCCACTACTTTTACCCTAATTAAAAACATAGATTATTAGTAGCATTGTGCATCCTCTCAGTGCACTGCAGACCACAGCCTTGCAGCGTGAAGGACCCCCAGCTCCCCTCAACCTCGTGTCCCCTTCGTGCAGTAAAGTGAGGTTATCATCGCATGGGCAGCAAATTAATTTAGAAATGTAAACCGATTGATCAAAGTGAGTGATATTCAATACATTAGGTCCCAAACTGCAGCAAGTGACACATAATTGGTGATGAAGCACACAGAGCGGTGTCATGATGTCATTGCTCCTAGCAGTTCATCCGGAGGTCAGGCGGCACTCCAGCACTGTGCAGTGAGGGGCTGAAAAACGTGCTGCATGCACCCGCTTCACTGGTGCACTTCTACTCCTTCACTTTGATCTTTGAGTCCTTCTTCCACTTCATTCGTCTGTTCTGGAACCAGATTTTGATCTGCCTCTCGTTTAGACACAGGGTGTGGGCGATCTCTATGCGCCTGCGGCGGCTCAGGTACCGGTTGAAGTGAAACTCTTTCTCCAGCTCCAGAGTCTGGTAGCGGGTGTAACTGGTCCTGGACCGCTTACCCTCCGATTCTGAAGTGGTATTAAAATCAGTTAGCTTTCAGCAGCATTATAGTGGTGAATAAATAGAATGAGAGGCTAATAAGAGAATTACACTTTTAACAATAAGGCTTCGTTATCCATGAAAATAAACATTGCAAGCAAAAAAAAAATCTTTTAAATTATGCCCCATTTCATCCTCATTGAAAAGATCAAATATCTCTACACAGTCTGATTTAACCCCATTACTGATTGGTGAAATAATAATTTCTCTCCTTGATAAGGATGTTTCACTAGCTCCATAAATATATTCAGTTTAAAAGAGGAAGGCCCAAGAAATCCTTTCACATTAAAACTAAACAAGATTTTAAAAAATTACTTATCGTAATATGTAAAATGGGATAACTAATAACGTGCTGGCCTCAGTGTAAATACTGGCCTCGGCCTGATACACAGGAGTGTAATATCGTGGGAGGAAAAGCAGATGTGTAAAATCTAAAGAAGCTGGATTAGAAAATGGAAACTGATGTTTTCCAGATATATTTCCTATTTATAGACTCGCTCATGCACAGGGGTGCTAAGTAAAGCAACAGGCCTTTGCTGTTGGGCTGAAATATTTTTTTACAGCCCTGCTGTGTGCTCCTGGATGTTTGCATAACACAAAACAGAAGTAGCTTCTTTTTTTGCAGCAAATGTGCTCCCTGTCTCTCTGCAGCCTCAATAGCGAGCCAGTGGTTTGAAGGCACGGAGAAGGAGCACGCCTATTCAAATCTTTTAGAGGTGAAAAGTTCATGATTGGGTCAGGGCATTGGTGTTTCCCAGAGTTCAATTTAAGGCTAAAGCTTCTCCCACACATACAGTCTGATAATGTCAAACATGTAGCTCGACTGAGAGTGTAAACGAAGCGGAGGCACAACAGTGAAACTTTGCACAGAATTTGTAAATATTATTTCATACTTTTATCACAGTTTTGTTCTCTTATCCAATTATACGTCCATAAATCACCCCACAGATCACCTCTTCACCGTAACAGAGCAGGTTTACGAGCAATGGATGCCTTTGTCATAAAATTTATGACCGCGAGTTTTTATTATTTCCTGCGTTTGGCCTATAAAACTCAAGAGGGAAAGTGGAGCGGGCGAAAAGAAGTGTTGCGGCGTAAAGAGTGAATAAGGGAAAGCATCTCAGTCGCACTTTGAGAAAATAGGCAAACTTTACCGTGGCTCATGTGCAGTTTGGTCATCCATGGATAAATCTGTGGCCGCTGCTCTCCGTCCTGCCGCTGGCTCACTTTGCTGCTACGTTTCTCCGCGTTTCTCTCGCCCTCCTGGCTCTTGTGGCCGCCGGATTTCGCGCCCCTCTCCGGCTCCATGTCCGCCCCCAGTCCGAGCAGCCTGCTGCTGAGCCCGCCTGCGTCCACGGACGAGCTGCTGGAGACCATGGTTATCTGTGGTCCTGCCGGGAGAGGAGTATCCGAGCTGCCACGCAGGCTAGTTTGCATCTCCTCCCGTTCGACAGAGGTCGTGGGGACGGGACAAGTGAATATCCCGTTCACATTAACACCCTCAAAACGCCTGGACCTGCGCCCAGACAGATCGAAACTAAACATAGTGTTAGGAGAAGTTGTCTCGCTTGTTTGCCTGAGATTGGAGCAGTCAACATAAGAGCTCATTTTCAACTATGACTAGTATTAAAGCAGAGAGTGCTGCGGGGTGTGTGATGCGCTTATTTCCTTGTTTTTGTTGATCATTGCGTTTCTTTGTAGCCGCTTTTGGAAAATTCAGAGCTGTCTGCCCTAAAAAAATAATCCAGGATTTATAGGTGGAGTAGGCTTTGGTATCTTTTTTTTTTTTTTTTTTTAATTCTTGATCCGACGCGCGCTGCCCAAATATGGGGTATTTGTATGGGATCACGTGCGCATGTTGGCCAGTCATAAATTGGCTTTGATACTCAATGGGGATATTGATGAATAGGAGAAACGTGTCCGGTAAACTTTGAGCTGTTGGTTGTTGAGGACCAGGCAGGGGTCTTTAGCGCAAAAAAAAGGGCAGGACAGTAAGACAAGAGCGTCATCTGGTGTCTGGTATGGGGCAGGACCGGCCAGAGCTCACTGCCCCTGACACACTGCGAGACCACCGACAGTCCCATATAATAATAAAAACAACAAATATAATAATAATCATAAAATAATAATAGTACGCATTTAAAGTGCCCATTTGGCTTAAATAGATTTGCGCATTTATGCACACATGAACGTCCCTGGAAGTTGTGTTATAGTGGCAGACACGGGAATGTTATGGTGTTTAACTGGATATTGGACAATAGCTCATTCCCGTGCTTCTATGATGCCACTCAGAAAGTTGAATGTTTAATATTTAAGAAGCCCACATTTGCTTTAGAAAAATCACTTCATTTGTCTATATGTTGCCCACTTGCCTTTACAGCCTCTGCTGACCACAAAGGTCACGATAAAGTCAAAATGTTTGAATAAATGTACACAATCACGCACTAAGTTTGGTGCGTATTTTTCCAGAAACCTGTGCTTTGTGCGCTCTTGTGACTCAAGTCCAACGTGGCCCAAAAAAACACTTAGACGAGGGTGAAATTTTTACAAATATTTTATTCCATGATACACAATTATGACAAAACATGACTTCGTAACTCCCAAACAAAAGTGAAGAATTACTAGTGTACAAATCTATCTCACAAGGAAAGCCTATTGTGTCAAATGGTCAAAATAAAAAAGGTAGGAGGGGGGATAAGCGCAATTTTTATGTTATGCAGCGTCTATCAAAGCGGCTAAATGCACATAAGTCCTCACAGGATGGACATAATATACTGTTGATTATATACAGGCATTTCAGTTGTGTGTGTGTGTGCGTGGACTGTGGTCTATATCCGTGCAACTTTCATGTTTAGGACACTTTTCTGCGGACGATTCAAGTAGTAGGTGATGTGTCCGCCCGGTCCTTCCCTTCCGTGGAATGTGCATGTACAATATTGAGTTTAAGTCAGACCAACACTGTATTTTGTGAGGTGATCAAGGAGTTCACAGTGATGGATGGGGAGTGTGTGTAGAGGGGGGGATAAATACATAGATTTTACTGGCATGGGAAATAACATAGAAATTAATACTTGGTTTTATTTTCACAATACAAGAGTGACATTGCAATAATAATTAAAAAAACTCAGCGCTCCACATGTCACAGGGGCCATAATGTGGCTGAAATAATTCGGATTTCTAAGGCTTAACACTCCTGTGGTCAACATGGGATATAAGTGGGAGAGCTGCGGGGTAGCCATCATGCAGTGAAGTCGCTCTCAAGTCCATTTTTTTAGGTAGTTATGTTGGGTTTTTTAATGGTCGTCAGGTTTGTTTCTTCTTCTTCTCCTTCTTTCCAACTATTCTTTCTTCTTGTCCTCATCCTTCTCTTCCTCCATTGCGCCATTGCGTTCCCCTTGCTCCTCCTGAGAGGCTCCTGTCTGTTCACTTCCAGTCACCGTGGAGGTCAGGTTGCTCTCTTTCTTCCATTTCATGCGTCGGTTCTGAAACCAGATTTTGATCTGGCGCTCCGTTAAACAAAGCGCGTTTGCGATTTCGATGCGTCTGCGCCTGGTCAGGTAGCGGTTGAAATGAAACTCCTTCTCCAGCTCAAGTGTTTGGTAACGAGAGTATATTTGACGTCCTCTGCGCCTGTCTGTCCCGTAGCCCACTCCTGCTGAGATACAAAGTCGAGACACTAATTTAATCATTTGTAAGTCACATATGACATATAAAAAAAATCCAAAATAAATAAATAAACAAACACGCTCTTGCCTGTGCACTAATATTAGTTTGAGGCAGCTGAGCATAAGTTTCACTTCACTGTCAGAATCAAAATTACAATCTAAATCCGCGAAGGAAAATAAACCCATTTTAACTGTAAGACAAATCCTGTCTCAGGGGACATCTTTCCTTCTGTTATCTAAAATAATGAAAGCATCATAATATATATCTGTCTGCCTCACGCTGCTGATTATGGCCACTATATCTGTCTTAAAATTAAAGCTGTTTGTTTGCACATGCAAAGGCCCATCTACAGGTCGAGGGGATACAGTAATGTTTTATGGGGCCATAAAAAGTAACTTACTCTCTTGGTAAGACATATCGTAAAACTGGCCCATTTCCTTAATTTATTTGTCGTAGTAAAACTCACCGCTGTGTGAGTTCATTCGCTGCATCCACGGGTAGATCGGGATGTTGCTTTTCTGCTCCTGCGCTCCTGCTCTTCCTTGATCCAAACTGTACTCTTGAGCAATGTGGCTTTGTGTATTGAGTCCCATGTTTGTTTGTCTGCAACTGGGGAGCACGTCCTTGTCTTGAAGAAACACGTTTGATCCGTACTCATACTGTGCCCTGCCAGACCCAAACACGACATTATCTTGAGGAGTGTAGAAAGGTGCATATATCCGATTCTGGGTCACAGCAGCACCGTACGACGAAAAATGTCTGACTGTGTCATAGGTGGTGGAGTTTAGGGGTACGTTAGGCAAAACATCTTGACCACCGGATAAATGGCAGGAGAGCGACGGGTTTGCGAAATAAGAATTCATACCTTGCTTGTAACCCTCTCTCCAACTCTCCCCACTTCTTTATCGGTCTCTTTTCAATCTCCTTCTCAGTAAATCTCCTTCCCGTCTGTGTCAACCAACCACACCTTTCTCCAAGGTCTTCTGTTTTTTTTCCTCGACTTTCTGCCTCCCTAACTGGACGTGGGCTACTTTGAGGATTCAATATTATTAATTTCCAATCTCCGGTTAAGACGCACAAACCCGAGTGTTATAGCCGAGGCTTGGCTCGGTGAGAGACAATATGACAACGTCAGCTGACCGTTCTCCACCAATTGAGAGGCAGGAGTTGAGGAGAAACTGTAGCTTTTAGCTCAGAGCTTGAACATTAGTGCTAAATGCCGATAAACACAACGTAGAGTTGGAGTGGCACACTATATACAGCCTGGGTGGATGAGACGTTTTTGTCTTGAAGTTTAACGCAATGTGGTGTTTAGGGGGCGGAAGTGTGATGCCATATGTGTGCAATGTCATTGGGTACAGTGATCACATTCATAGCAAGGAAAGAAATCTGCATAATAATACACATGAAGTCAACTCTAAGGGTGTCTTAAAGAGGGCAAGTCAGGATAAAAGCTATTAATTTGATTTGCTGAGATATAAAGCAAAAGCTTTGCTGTGATGAGTTCTTGTGTTTTGTGTGTGTGTGTGTGTGTGTGTGTTTCCCAAACTCAGTTTTAATTTCACAACACCACTGCAGAGATGTGGGGCTGCAATATCCACATGCTCTCATCCCGCAGGACGCACCGCCTTTGTATAAGCAACCAAAAGGAATATTTGCATTTATTGTTTATCTCAGCCACATCGACGTGTTTCCAGCATACTGTTAATGTTTCCATTGTGTATGAATTATCTGGCGTGTGAGCAATTTCCATCCTTTTGCAGTGAACTGGGGGAGGGTGTAGGTGGTAAGAATGCGTTTATGGTCTCTCTTCTGTGAGGGCAATAAAACAAGTGACGTTCCCCAGCTCACCAACAACTATCTCTGCAGCAAGCCCTGCAACACGAGCAGCTATCTCCCAAGCTCAGAAATGAAGGCACTGCACAGCATGTGGAGGCATGAAGCAAAGATAAATAGCGAGCATAGGTCCGGTGGACTAGTATTAAAAAAAAAAAAAAGCTGCGTCTAAGAAGATCATTTGTGCCACTCTTCGAAAAATCCCATCATTTGTGCGTCTGTACAGCACACGTCAGACAAAATCCTCCACAGGCCAGCTGTGCCCGGTGTTGACTGTGAGCTCATAACTCTCAGGTACAGTCTCTTCAACTCACAGCAATAAAGAGCATGCTTTCACTTTTACGCACAAAAGTTGGATTACACTAAAAATTGCAATGTTTTAAAATGCTTATGCAGATGTTCCAATTTTTCTCCCCCTCTCTCTCTGTTCTGATCATACTTCGACATTCCTCTGACACACACAGAGGAAAGAGGAACCGATAATTATCTCAGCAGCAAATGATGGGGTTTGGAAATTACTTTAGAGGTGTCGTGAAAGAAAAAAAAAATCTCGCAAAAATTAAGCGCCTGTCTGGGCGAAGTGCGCTGACTTTAAATGCGAAAAAAATCCACATGATAATACAAGCAGTCCCACTCACTCTCAGTTATCTGTAATCCACATATATGACTTTTTGCACACGTGGTGAGAGCGATTTTTTATACATCACCAATATTTTATTTTCAAAAATCTAGCGCGTCTAAATAGAATTAAAACTAAAGCTCACACACATTAATTTGGAACAATATAAGTCACATTATCTTGGCTTTTCGCAACAGGCCATAATAGATACCAATAAAATAATCAATAGACTTATTGAAAATGTCTGTTCAAACGCAGTCGCCCTGGCTGCAGCAGCCTATTGGTCCACCTCATTGATCTCTTCAATAGGGTGCATACTTGCAGACTAAACGTGCAACACTGTTTGGTCTGTTGTTTGGGATCCTGAATAGCCCATAAAAGAGACAAGAACAAAGAGAAGGAAGTAGCTGGTGCAATAAAAGTTCCCCTTCACCTTATTCGTGGCCATATGTGACATCCGCGCTGCGCAAATTTGAGGCAAAGAAAGCGCAAAAGTTGGAGGCTGTAATGTCCCACTGCTGCTGTCCTGGGATTATTTTTTATCTCTTCACTTTAATATTATGTAACGAATCAGTCTAGGGTGGGGTACAGCAAACATATATACAGCAGAATTAAACTTAATTTATAGAAATTTCAACCCACGCATAGGACAATATTTGGACCAAACATGAAGAATTACAGAAAATTCTAAAAGTCTTTTCATCGCTTTAACTGCAACAATTTGAATTTAAAAATCAACTGATATGAATGAAGCCAAAAATGTGATAAAATCTGTGTTTTCTTACTTTGTCAGAAACAGCGTGTGGAACAGGAATTGTGTAAGCATTTGTTCCACTATAACAATTTCAGCTGTTGTTATGGTTTACTAATTATAAGAAGCTTGTAAAATTTAATATGACTTTTAAATGCTTTAGTGTGACTAAAATCATATTTAAATTATCTGGCTTCCAAAACGCAGATTTCCCTTTATTGTTATTCACAACAACCCCCACAAAAAAACACGCCGCTCCATAAAGTTTAGGTTGTAAATAAAGGCTGGACACTGAAGCCAATGTGTGGACTGGAGAGGCAGGAATGCAGCAGAGGTTGAGCCAGTGTGCAGAATTAGAAAGGTCATTCTTTCCCTCGTGTTTTAGTGTTTTATTGCGGCCCATGATGCAAATCACATGCGGAGCTTTTGATGCGGGCAGGAAAGGAGCCGTTTGGTTTCCACGATCTTTAAAAGGGAAATTATGACAAGCTATGAAAGCAGGAAGGTCTAAAATAATAAATAATTAACAATAACCTGATACCGAGGACTAACCATGGATATTAACAATCAGCATCATGATTAATTAATGAACAGCGCGTGCTCTTAATTTTGTAGTTAGCACGGTGAACGCGCACTGGAGGCTGAGCGTGACGCAAACAGATCACGCGTGAATATTATTATCAGCATTATTATTATTATTAGCATTTTTATTACACGTATCGGTGTTATGGGATTATTTAGTATCACGTTGGATCGATTTTAAATGTACACTCCACTGAAGGCCTAACCTGCAGCAAAACAGGGCCCATCCATGAACCGTCTCCTCCGCACGTTCATACACGCACATCAATATCCAGAATCACAGCATTATTCAGTATTAGTTATATGGGACCCGTAAAATTTCTACATTATCAGGCATGATTAAAAACACAGCGAGGGAGGAAAAGTCTGGTCAGCCCCTGATGCTTTTTTCCTCTCCCCCGTTTCTAACCTTACTAATAAGGAGTAATTCACATACTAACAATGTAAAGCCCTCTATAAGCACTTTACCATCGCTGGCTGGCCCAATTAATGTCCGGAAGTGTTCGACTTTATGCTCGTTAAGCACTCAGGAAGCTGTTGCCCAATGAGCGCATGTTGATCCACACATCATAAATTATGACCATTAGTAGGCAAAATTTTTGCCCTGTCGGGATTTGTAAGTGAGGTTCTAAATGTGGTGATGCGGACAGATTCATGACTTCATGGAGTTTTATGCGAACCTATCTCTGGCTTTTAAAAAACACTGCAGGGCAAAACAATAGACTGTGGTTTTCCCCTCTTATTTTAAACCAAGATTTACCTAACAGCCCAAATGACATGTATTAAACGATTTCTCTCTTTCTCTCTTTTTCTCTCTCTCTCTCTTTCTCTCTCTGCAGGAATAGCATTGGGCAGCAACAGGACACGACCCACTGCAACAGCAATGTTTCATAATGGAAAAGCAAACAACGTGTGTAACAGTAGGTTGTAAGACTTTAAAGGCTTCCGCAACGAGGCTCTGCCAGTGATTGTATTTTACAAGACTGTTGAGCTTCAGCAGGAGACAGAAACACATGAAATCACTTCATAGAGAAAAGAAATATTTTGTCTGTGCGCAGACAAAAATAAAAAAAAGCCAGAGGGAGCATTTCAAGAAGCTGGCCTAACTTCGCAGGGATTAGAAAAAAAAGAAAAAAGTACTGCTGTCTCACACACACACACACACACACACACACACACACACACACACACACACACACACACACACACACACACAGTAGTATTTAAGATGCCTTTGGACACTAAACCACTTTGTTTTGGAATGCAAGCCTAATTTAGTATATCTGACGTTATATTTAGTTGTCACACACGCTTGTTTGGCTGCACACACACACACAGACACACACATTTGCATAATGCTGGGTTTCAGTCCCAGTTGTGTGTGACGTTACATTTCCTGAAAATATTTTTTTTATTTGTTTTTTTTTTCATTCATTCCTAATTATTATTAATATTATTATTTACTTATTTATTGGTCAAAATATTGGACATAAATCTGAAAGCTGGAGTGTATCTGACCTCAATTTGGCACCATTCATGTGTGATTTACTAGGCTTCACGCACTTCACTTTTGCTGCCACTGATCTTAAAATGAGTGCTGTAATTGCTGCTGGTTCTGCCGATAATGAGCATATCTGTGATTTTTCCCCCCCTCATAATGTAAATAAAATCTCGTGCTGCTTCCCATCATGTCGTAAGTGATTATGTCACAGAGCAACGTCTCACATCCAGTCATTGTATCTCACTGTATCCAAACAACAACAACACCAAAAAAACAATGCCACAAGACAACAAATCCATCATCCTGCGAGGTGACAACAACAAACCAGACACTCAGAAACAATCCTCGGTGTCAGCTCGTGCGGTTACTCGCTGGCAGCAGAGTATCAGCTGACATCCGCAGTGAACCGCTGCCGAAAACCAGCAGCCATAAACAACAAGCCTCAACACCCGCCCACTTCCACATGCTACACTTCTGATCGCTAGGGGGCACTGCCGGGATCCACACTCTGTGTCACTGTGTACATACTGGATCCTATGTGTCGTTTGTCGTGTGTATGTATGTGTATGTGTATGTGTGCGTGTGCGTGTGTGTCTGTGAAATTGCTTATGTTATTCAATCTCTTGGCACACACTGAAAATAACAAGTGACAACAAGTATGGAAACAAGCATAATTAGAGCACATCAGCCAGCTCTGAATTTAATTTAGCACCGCCTGGTCAGAGGGGCCTGTGAGTGATGACAAAGTTTACTATCAGTGGGCAATTTATTACAACAGATTGGCACAGCAGCACTGAAATGCTCAGCTAATGCAGGCTAAAGCGGCCAGTCTCCACGCAGGTGCCTGCTACACCAGCCAGGAAGGTGTAATGGCTGTGTAATGAATGTAGCTGTGGGCATCAGCAGCCTCCCAGGCTACAGGTCAGGTCACAAGAATACACACGCTCTTATGCACACATGCACACACAAACACACACTCACACACCTCTGCACCATTTTGAAGCATTAAAACACACGGAGAGTGACAGAGATATGTGTGATCTTACCCCAGCAGGCTCTCCGTAGTTTGGAGCTCCAGTACAGCAGCTGAGGGGTCACGATGGCGAAATATCAACACAGCTCATCTCCGGTGTTCTGCAGCCTGGATTCACGTTCCGGCGATAAGGAGCTCAGGAGGCTGGCCGGTAAAGTCTTTACTAGCACGCTTGCTTGCAGCCTTTCTCTCTTCCCACTCGCGGCTTTATTGCCTCCGGGAGGGATAAACGCAGGCAGCGGCTGGTAGAGGCGGCGACTGTCCCGAAGATCCCTCTGTCAGGAAGTCGAGGATCGGATGAATATCACACGAAGCAGCGGCAAAAGGACCGCGCAGTGTTTTTATTATGAGAGTAAAGAGGGGAAAAAAGAGGTTTCTACGCCCCAGCTTAGTCTGCCGCTGATACAAGGGAAGGACCAGAGAATAGACAACAGCATAAAGTTCATGTTCATAGAGCGTGTGCCACGTGGCTCGCTGCAGCCAATCGCGGAGAGGATTCAGTCGTAAACTTTTATTACTCAGCTGTAAATTTCTCCCTTTAACAACCAGGAATGTTTGCACCCATCTTTTCCCCTTCTTTTTTTTCGATTGCACAAAACTAAAAATGGCCACAACGATGTGCGGACTCGCGACGCTGAAATTTCTCGTGTGTCACAAATTAGACAAACGTCCAACCAAAAAAAAAAAAAAAAATGACAGTTCCCCTGGTGGACGAGCTGTGTGCCATCATGTACCCAAAAGCCAACGGGAAATGGGAAATAAAAATGTGTGAGTGGGAAAGAGAGGGAGGGAGAGAGGAAAGCAGAGAGTCTAATTAGACTTCAATTAGGCTAAACTATACTTCCATAGTAAGACCTCTGTCTCATTGACTGATTCTCAGGATGGATTACATGACAGTGAGCGCATGTCAGGTTTCACTGTTCACACCCAGCATCAAATAGATCCTCCAGGTGCACGTGCAAAACGAAGATTAAGACTAATTGCCTTACAAGGTATCGTCATTTCTTTAAACTTGAAAAGCAGGAAAGGTGAGGTTTAAGCCTGCTGAGGACACACACTCGCACACACATATATACAGCAGCTACCCAGCTTTATGATGAGGAATAAACATGCACCGTTAATCTGGTTCAAACTTTGAACAGGAGCTATGAGTCAAACACACAGAGAAGGAAAATATGGGGAAAATACGGACACTAATTTCATGATGATCTCAGAAATAAGAAGACCACCACTGGGCGCATAAGAAAAAAATCTTCACCTTCAACAAATATATTACACCAAAATGTATGTAAAATTATATACGAGTAAGAGGATTCAAGATGAACAGAAGGATAGAAAAGAAATATTTAACGCGCAGGTTTTATCTCGTTAATTCCACTAAAACAAGGCCTGTCGCTTTTTTAAATAAAGGAAATGGAGACACACAGTCTCAGTAACGAATAAAACAAATCTTGTACACCTAAATAATCAAACAAATCTGCGTTACATACTTGTATGAGAAGTGCATCTTGTCCTTGCAGGCCGTGATCTCCACACTGAGCCCCGACACACAGACACAAAAGATGCAGAGCCACCATCCCAGCCGTGCCTTTACACCGCCAATAAAGTTTACAGCAGGTACACTAAACTTTATTGGTAATGTCAACCCTGTGTAAAAGTACACACACACATACAAAGGGCCCATCCGTGGCACAGAAGAGCTGTGACTTAGGGACACATCCGGTATTTTCTAAAGCACGCAAATAGAGAAATAAACAGCCTGCGTGAAAAGGCAACGTGTTTCATTCAGAAGAATATGAGACACAGCTGAAAGAGAAAAAGCTACAAACTGCAGATCTGCACCACTGACCCAATTAGTGCCACAAGCCTGGGCTTACAATTAAAAGATTTTTTTTAATTAAAACAAAAAAGTTTCAAGAAATTGAGACCAGATTCGCATTTTTCTAAAAAATAAAAAAAATCTAGTAAAATTCAATCGAAAATCCTTCATGTGACCCTGCTTTCGATTTCATTCGTTAGGCTACATACAAACAGAGTAAACGCTCTTTGTTTATCTTTACAGGTTCGTTTCACTGAAAACAGAAACAAACTTTTAATTGAAGAAAATGGTGCAGCCTCGTGCATTTAATTTTTTTCTGGGACCAAAAAAACACGAGTCCGCTTAGGCCTTCATTTTATCTACAAATCCCAAAATCTCCCTTAAAACTTATAAAATAATTAAATGTTTAGAATTAAAGTTAAAAACAAGTCTAATATTTAAAAAATAACTTCCCTATTAGGAATAACAGACTCCTTACACTAACACCTCACAGGAGTCTCCATGGTGAAGTATTCGCATCCACAGTGTCTCATATACACATCGAAAGGATCACTTCAGCTTCCTAATAGTCTATAACTGAGCGGATAAAAAAGCAGACAGGCTGGACGCACTAGGAGTGGTGAATAATTTAGTTTAGACACTGGAACAACTACACGGACTGATACGACACTCATATGTGGTTTAATAACACATTAAAGTTGTACCAAAAATATCAGAAAAGAAATTGACTTTTAAATTAAAAACAGAGCTCGTCTTTTTTGTGAAATGATGAAATTCTGAAATCAAGTTAGCCTCAATGTGTTGGAAAAATAAGGATCAGGTTTCTATTAATAAAATAATAGAAATCTATTATTAACAATTGCAACTTCAAGTGACCTACATTCCTGTGCTGTTTGAGACATATTGTAATGTTTGTGCTGCTTCAATAATGTTCAGATGTTGAGTGTTTAAATCCTCAGTTTCATCTAAAGCCTCGTCATAAAAGCAGCAGCTGGACAAGAGGAGATGAGGCACAAGGTGTTACCTGCACTTGGCCTCTCTTATTCGCCTTCCGGAGGTTTGTCTGAACACCAAGTTTTCACACAACACCTCACATGGTATAGGCAGATAAAGCCTCCCTCAAGCTTTGGCATTATTTCGTCTGATTATTAACATCATGCCAGATGTTTGCTCGTCTCATCTCAAACAGCCATTATTCATCCCAAGATTCATTAAGAAAAGCTTGGTGTCCTCCCAGAAGAGAGGAAGTTTCTTATTAAGAGGATGAATCAAACACGACTCAGGCTTTGGAGAGGACGCATGCTGTGAGTGGGGTCCGCAACCTTTCCTTAAAAGGTAAAGAGGTATATCTGCAAACGCCTGGGTGGCGTTTTTGTGTTAATCGTTGAGAAAGTTTAAATTAGGCAAACTTTAAGTAAGAGGCTATTTAATATGCTTTTCCCTCCCCGGCAGTGAGCCTGAATGCTCTAAAATCAAAGCATCATCAAAACATGATTGTTGTTGCGTGTTAAGCCATTTCCTCAATGAGTGGGTTTGACTATTTGTGGGCAATGACTTCGTGAAAAGCGAGGCTCATATTCAGCCATGAACAGCCTCCAAAAGTTTATAACTGCTTGGAGAGAAAAAGCAGTAAAGCAGCAAAAAAAAGGTGGAGTTGCATGCTCATTTTATGCGTGTGTATGTGTGTGTGTGACTGGGTTGTGTTGGAGGGGGGGTGTAATAGAAATAAATAAATAAAAAATAAAAAAAATCAGAAATGATTGTGAGCCATCTTGTTTATTTGTGATTTTACATCAACAATGGCGGGGACACACAATTCCGTCTTTCACAGGAGACACACCAGGAAACGAGCATATTGTTAACATCAATATATAACAAGACGTACATAAAGATTATATTCAGTGCAAAACAACTACGCTATATCACCAGCACATTAAAATAAAAACTCCCTTACTTTAAAATCGTTGTAATTGTAGCAGGTATTATCATCATACACAGTAAATGTGCGTTATAGGCAGTTTTAGTTGTTGGGGAAATAGCTTGCAATCAAATCAGAGCGATGCCACAAGTGAGGAATATAAATTCAGCAAAGGCAAGGCTCTGAGTTTAGGTAGTGCCGTGGTACAATCTCAAAAAATTGTTTGCTTGGCTTTGAGCTAATTGTCTTCCCAAGACTCACAAATTGTCTTCAACAAGTGTATATTGTATATTGGGTAAATGCTACATACATAACTTAATAATATAAGGATGATATAGAACACTTTAAAATTAAAAACCATATGAAATCTCTATATTCAGAAATCTCTATTGCAATTTCCCCAGGTTTAGGTAGCATCAAAGGATTTCAAACGATTGCATTTCCCTGGTAATCCTAGAAAAAAGATGAAGTCTGAGGAGCTAATGGCTAATCTTTGCCTAGGCCATTCACATGAAAACGAGTAAAACAGTAACAATTATTATAATAAAAGTTGTGGTTTACACATGAGCCGATGGCGCATGTGACTGCTGCGATGATGTCTGAACACGTACTACTAAGTTATAGGCCTACATGTCGCGTACAGTTTCGGGAAAAGGCTACTTTGAAATGATGTTTTTGTTTTTTTTTTAATGTAGGCTATCATCTATTTACACACACAGGTCGGCGCTGGCCATGTTTTGATCTTGTTTGGCTATGCTTTTGGATACAGTTATTATTAAAAGCAAATTGGTAAAAATTAAAAAATAATAATAATAAAAAAAATGCTAAGCCGTTTTCCATCTAACATGCGTTTTTTTATTTACCCCCCTTTTGTTTATTTTTAATTTTTTTTGCAAAGGGCGACAAGTTCTATCAAAGAAAATGTGCTAAAAATCCAAAATGCGAATCATGTTTGGATAACGGTGAGAATTTTTTTGTCTATTTATGACAGCAACATTGGAGGGATTCCTGTTCCCTCTTGACAAAATGAAAGGGTGGTCATAAAGTTGACGCTCTCTGCCTCCTTGTGACTCTTCCTCTGTTTATGGGACCTCTCTTTTTTTTTCTTTTTTTCAGCCATATAACCATAAAAAGGACCATAAAATCACTCCTTGGTCTCTTCTTTCTCTTCCGCTTCTTTCTCCTCTGCCTCTTCCCCTTCACCGTCCTCGTTGCCCTCTTCCTCGGCTTCAGCCTCTCCTCTCTGACCCGGAAACTTGTCTTTGTTGTTCTCTTTTTTCCACTTCATCCTCCTGTTCTGAAACCAGATCTTCACCTGCCGCTCGGTGAGGCTCAGGGCGTGGGACACCTCGATCCTTCTCTTGCGGGTCAGGTAAGGGTTGAAGAGAAACTCCTTCTCCAGTTCAAGAGTTTGGTAGCGACTGTAGGTTTGCCTCCCATTCCGTCTTCCTGGGGCTTAAATGAAATAAAGCCAGAGGTTAGCTGGACTTACCATGGTACCCCCTCAGAGAAAAAGAAAAAAAATCAGAAGATTTATAATTAATTCTGCATTGACTTTCCTCCCCTCATGATGAACACTAATATTCACATTCACTCGTAAAGAGAAGTGTAAGATGTGCCCATTTAATTTCCCATTACATTAGTCTAAACACATAAGCAATAGAGCTCTTAATAAGTGTAGCATTCCTATTTTTCTGTTGTATTTTTCACTTGTGTTCTGTCCCATTTCTAGTTGCAGAGGTGATCAGCTGTCTGACTTTAACACCCACTTCACCACAGAGTTATTGGGTGAGTATGAGAAGATGCTGTATTTATTTTAAAAAAGGAGAGAATGGCTATCAATTATTAATTCATGTATCTATAAATCTAGGCAAAATTGTCCTAAATTCCCATCAGTGCATTGATGCCAAATTCCTTCAAACACAAATCAATATGTTCCATTTTAGATTTGTATTTAAGCTACATGTCATTAGTATGGTTTTCCTCACTAGGGCCTGTACAAGCCTGGTGGTGGTTTTCAGTCACACACACAGACACACACACAGTGACACACACACACACGAGGGAAAATAAGGAGAGAAGTAAAAAAGTCTGAGAAAAGAGGGAGATAAAGCTGCACTGTAACAACAGATGGGGTCAGGCTCGTGATAAATATCTCTGTGAGCAGATAAAAATGAAGCTCACACCTGTGTGGAGTTAATGTAGCCTGATAGCCTGAACAGAATGATCCATGAATGGAAGAGGCAATATCTACAAAGCCCTTATGATTATGGCTGTATGAGTCTGAGCCACATTGGGCCTGTGGGTCAAATTACCCCCCAAACCCCTAAAACCCGGATTCTGGATAATCGCTTGTGTTTCAGCTCAGCCTCCTGTCACTCTGCATGCTACTGGTGTGTGTGGCACTACCATATATTTAAACTATGACTTATCCATCCTTCCCCTAGCGCGTTTAGAGTTGGTGAAATATCTTATGTCAACGATAATCGACTTCAAAGAGCCGGTGTCATGAGCTGTGATCAGCGATTCTGTGTTTAAAGGCACTTTTGAAGCAACAATTCAAGCCCTGTATGAACATGTGCTGCAGAGGAACAAGCAGCCTGCAGGACAGGTTGTATGTGTCCCATCATGTTCCCTCACTTATTCCATTTTATAGTGAACAGACACGCTTGCACACACTCATGTAGACTCGGGCATATTTAGCACACATGCACACAAACATACACACATGCACACACACACACGTACACACTCGCGCGCGCGCTCACAGAGTAACACAGAAGAGAAAAGGAAATAATTGTTTGATTCTGACCGTGGGGTCTCATCCAGGGAAACATAAGACTGGGAGAGGAGTTTTGATTTAAGTGGCCTTGTCCTTCTCCGGGGTTAGAGCTGCTCGACGATTTACAGTCTGGGTATTGCGCTAGGCTTGCGTCTTGCTGGGTACCATAAAGCGTTTGCCTCGGAAGGGCTTCATATCCATAAAATTTCGTTGCGTCTCCGTGGCAAGCCAAAGCGCAAGGGTTCTGCTGGTAGCCGGGGTTGGAGATCCCCGTGGTCCCGTGGTGGAAAAAGTCCTGCACATGATGGGACGGGTGCTGGAAGCCCGGTGCGGCTGCTCCGGGTCCGTAAACCAGCGTGTGGCTGCGGGCAACGCTTTGTGGAAACCTGCAGTCGTAGTAAGTTGGCTCCAGTGACTCGCCGCCTTTGTACTTAGAAAAAAGAGGGTTAACAAAATAGGAGCTCATGTTTAGTTAGCATCAAGCAGACGGGCTCTCTCGCAGTGGAATATCTCCTTTAGGATGATGGCAGCCTTTTGTTTAGGGTCCCAACTCGCACAGCGCGCACAGGCAGACAAACCGGAACTAGGAGAAACGCTGCCCCTTTGGACAATCTACGGCAGCTCACTCTCTCTGAGCCGATCCTCTCACCGGGTTTCTCTCGCAGTCGTGAGTGTTTTTTCCCCCCAGGTTTTTTTGCAGCCTCAAGCCGGGCACATGGCGTGTGCTTTGGATGTGGCTAATGTTAAAGCTGGCTTTGCTCGACCGGCACAGTCACAGGCGCTGCTCTTTTCTTTCTTTTTCCTTTTTTTTTTT
>JBBMOC010000011.1:10484954-10602426 GCA_037975185.1 Centropyge bicolor | reverse complement strand
CTCCTCACCCTCCTCCACCACCACCCCCCCACCCCTTCATCTCTCTACGACCGGTCAGACGTGGGCCCTACGTATATCCACCTTGAAGAGGAGCTGCACTAATCATAACCAACAAACCCAAGAGGCTTTAAATATGATCAATGTTGTGTTTATCGCCAAAGCTTTGTTAGAAGCTGATCAATGGAGATGTGGAGCGGTTAAAATATAAAGACTATGACACACGGTGCGTTTCCACTGTGCTGTGAATTTATAGTTGGTGCTTGTTGTCTTTGCATGAAGGTTATGAGGTATATAAAGGAGGCAAGGTTTCCTCTTTGGAAAAGGATAAAGCTGTTCGCCCTCTCAGGCCCCACTGAAGGTTATAGGCACTAATTTCTATAGAAAATAGTTGACCTTTTATGGGCTCCAGGAGGTCAAAAAGAAAAGCATGTGGGAAGTTCATGAAAATGTTACATACAAGATAGAAAAGAGACATAAAAATGAAAGTATGACACACAGGTTAAATAAGACACAAACATCCCCAGTGGAGCAAAGGCCGGAGCGACACACTTGCACCACGCGCTGTAAAACACCGACACACGCAAATATAAACACGACCTGTGAATACTAGGTGCCACTTACTGACCCCGTAAAACCGACGAGGATCAGCAGTAAATCTCCCACATGGAGGAGTTCATAAAATTTTACATTGGATGTTTAGCTACAATGAGCACGCGCACAATTCCCAGCTCAATAGTTTGCATGGGTCTCTCTCTCTCTCTCTCCAAATATGCCAGTGTGGTTTTTGTGGGGCTACTGACGTTTTATACACATCATCGTAAAATATGAAAGGCGCACTGGGCGAATTTATAGACCTTTCACACTCTATAAATATGCAGATTGCTAATCATTGTTGCACATCTTGGGGACGTGGAAATGCTGGCACAGACAGTCTGATATTAAGGATACGACTGAGCGAGTAGCAGTTTTTAATAAACAAGTTATTATCATTATTGCAATTATTCTTATTATGTGTTGTTGTTGTTGTTGTATGATGTTGATATTGTGTGTAATGTTGTTTCTGCTGCCAGTGTTGCTATTTGTTGTACTGATGCACTTGTTTACAAACTGTTATTAAAGCAGTCTTTATATTTTTAAATATTGTTTCTGGTTGTTCTTTAATTATGTTTTTTTTTTTGTTAGTTTGTACTTCAGTTTTTTTTCATTTGCAGTATAAAAAACAACATATCAAAAAACACACAAAAAATAATCCAGACACAGAAGCCAAACACATAAAGCCGTGCTATCCCATCTAAATGCATTGACATTGTTGCCCTTTGTCAAAATTAAAATCTGTCTGAGCAAAACTGCAATTAATAAAATGCCACAACATCCCAGTTCACTCATAAATTCACGGACACTGGAGACGTTTTTTAAACCAAAAATGTGCCAACAGCCAAAGCAGAAATATTTCTCATAAGACAAGTAAATACGAAAGAATAACAAATTTAAAAAAAAAACGGTATGGGAAATAATAGAAAATCCTGTTTATACACACATTCAGTGTCCAACACAACAAGCAGCTCCCTGAATTCCGGACTGCTGCTCTGTGGCCTATTACACAAAATGCGGTGGGTGACCATATCTGTCATTTTGTCATCGATAGGTTACTCTCTATTTTTCAGCCAAGCCACAGAGCTATAAAAGAGCCCTTCAGCTCGCGGAACTCGGCTCAAAACGTGGACCAACAGCGTCATCTAGTGTCGAGATGCCTCCCTAAACCTGAAGGAATCCACCAATCAGAATGGACCGTGATGTGGACAGACAGGGTCTACCCCCCCACCCCTCATTTGTTCAAACCGAGTATATATCCCGTCTCTTTCTATTAAATAAAGCAGAATTAAAAAAGCTCTTTACAACCAAATCTGTAACTACGTTTTGTTTTACATTTGTTTTACAGCAGATTTGAAGCAGTTGTTGTGTTGAATCTTTTCCTGTCATGGCCGCTATCTGCTCTTATATAACATTGCTCTGCAGCACTCATATTTATGCACATAACTATTGACTTTTTCCCATCTAATTGTAGGCTAATAGACCACTCTTGTGATGAAGTGCAGGGGGGTTGCGGCTGCCCATCAGGCAAAAGTCCCCTGAACGCTGCGCATGACTCTCCTTTGAACGAGTCCACCACCAGCGTCCATTAAAACCATAAAGTAATTTAGCCCAGACGTCTAGCCAGTTAGTCGAGTTTGCTTTGTTCGTCTGCATTTGAGACAAACAGCCGAGCTCCAACAGGGGCTGTAAAACTGGCATTTTTGTCCGAGCCGAGCGGAAATGCACTGGATTGGGCTTTTAAATTACAGCATCCTGTCCGTATTGTTTGCCACCACAAAAAGGCAATTTAGGCCTTATCCCAGGAAACAAATGCGAGACATGGGAAATCGTCTCTCGCTTAAAACTCAAATGTTGAAATCTAGCCTCGGATTTTCTGGTCACTTCTGGGCCTGATGAGCGTTTAGGCCTAAATCTAGCAAACTTATTTAGAAGTTAATTCTTTTTTTTCTTTTTTAAAAATACCTCGTCACAGCGTTTAATATTGACGAACGAAAGCGTTATTGGAAATGTGATAAATGCACATTTTTGGGATTGCACTTTCAACATATTTAAGGTATGAAGCAATAAAATAAATATACATTCATCCCTTAAGAAGTTTTGTGTGAAATTTAAATGAGCTTCTCTGCTGTGGCTCACATGAGCAAAACCGCAAACATAACAGCAAAATTGATTATTTGCCGCAAAACGGTCGCTTATTGCTTTTTGAGAAATTTACTGTCTCCCCCTCCCCAATAGACCAAAGGAGGCTATTTATGTGTTTATTTGATGTGCATGCACTTAAATACACACATAAATATACGTGGCTGAGAGTCAAAGAAGGCTAATTAAGACCCCCAATTTAAAGCAAAGCAGAATTAAAACAACACTGACTTGCGAAACTGCGCAAGTTTTTGACCTCGCCATAATTTGCAGCAGCTCATTTGGGGCCTTAGCTGTACTTGGAGGAATGCTCGTCGGCCAAAACATGTAAGCCGAATAATTGTGGGTGCATGATTATTCAGAAAACACCCATCTGTTTGCAACATGCAGCTTATTCAATAGTGATTTGGCAACTCCGCTTCCTGTGGTTTTTAAATCAGCAAAATAGTTGAGCTGATATTGACTGAGATTGTGTTCGTGAGGCCCTCTCTGCAGCCACTCATTACTTCAAAAGGTCGCAAATACGATGTCCACGTTGAGCCACAATGAATACAGAATACAAGCACTTAGTGATTATGTTTATATTTGCAGAGATCTATATCTACACTCTATAGTTAAACTCGGAGGCTACAGTCAAAAAAAATTGAAATGCACAAATACAGCAACAACTATCACAAAAATACAAGACAGACAAGTCGGATCGCAGATGTTCTGTTTCTGTACAAAATACTACACCTGCACAACAACGTACAAAGGAATTAAACATGAAAGAAAAACATTCACATCATAAATTATGGGTTTGTGAAATTCAAAAGAATTCAAGTATTCTCTTTCTTCAGACAGTCTTAACGTGTCCAAACTGCACGTGTGTAATTTCGCTTACAAAAAAAACATAAAGGTATTTCGAAGTGAAAGCAGAATGTAATTAGCTCCTTAGAAGTTTTTTTTTCTTGTTTTTTTCTTGAACGCCTGACACATAAATGTGCACTGGAAAATAACATAGTCAGCATCAAACAGTCTCGGAAGGTTAATACAAAAAAATCCAACAAAGTGATAAATATGGAGAGGAGGAGAGTGTGTTTTGGTACATCTGTGCTGTCCATGTTGACTAGTGGTTATTATGGTGTTGTTGTTCATGACTGCATGTCCACATTATTGTTCTTTGCTGTCGGTCTTTTCTTTGTTCATCTTCTTCATCTTCATCCGCCGGTTCTGAAACCAGATTTTGACCTGCCTCTCGGTCAGATTCAGGACCCTGGCGACCTCGAATCGGCGGTCTCTAGTGAGGTACATATTGAACAAAAACTCCTTTTCCAGTTCGAGAGTCTGGTACTTTGTGTAAGGGCATCGCTTCTTCCTTGTGGAGCGGGCATGTATCCAATTTGCCACTGGGTTATCTGCAAATAGAAACCACACACATTATAAGGGCAAAACAAATAGGGGCAGGGCAAATAGTTGCAAAACTGTGAGACATTTGCAAAAGTGAAACACTGATAAATGACTACTGAGCATTTTGAAAATCTATTCTCAGTGCTACTATGTCCAACCATACCCATGCTTGGTGTTTACCATTAAAGCTAAGCTGGTGGTACACATTTTGAGGAGGGATTCTCAGCATCTATCTATCCAAGCCTACACTGATTTGCTTCCTTGTCCCCTTAACTTGTGAGTAACACCGTCGTAAAATACTCAATGCGCTTATTCACTTTATTGGCCCATAAAATGGCCCGTGGTTCAAGCCTTTACAGGTCCGTGGTGAAAGTCCTCCACTATGTCCCTACATTCCTCAAGTTGGCTGTAAGAGTCATGTGAATTTATTTTGGACTCAGACAAGAGAGCTAAATTTCATGTGCAACTACATGCATATCATCTTTTCATTATTATGAGGGGTCAATAATGTATTTTACCACTTGGGATCAAATACAGCCAAAATGTGGCTTTTCTCCACATGATGGCTCTGTATTAAAAAAAAAAAAACAGGGCTGTAAAGTCGGCTTGCAGTGCCTCATGCAAAAGCACGGGGTCAAAACATGGTGGTAAAAAGCATCATATGACATTTGATGAATATTGTTTCTCATGTCGGTTTAGGTTGTACACAAAAGAGCACCTTGCATGCTTTTTTTTAGCAGTATGCAACTCTTCCAAATTCAACGTCTTCCTGTAGCTTTGAGTCCATGTTTACAACCCCGTCTGCTTTTATAGCCCCAATATTAGCCTAGTGGCGTTTGTCTTTTATAGTTCCTAAAGCTTTCCCCCTTAGCACAGACGACTCAGATGTGGGCCGAAAAGGGAGGGTGAAACTGCTTATAATTCCCCTTTATGCAGGATGTTTAAATGGCTTCAAGCAACAACAACAGCAAAGAAAAAGCTTAACTCAATCAACACTGAAAACTCCCTCTCGGCTGTGAAAAAGACTGTAGGAGCTTGAACTTACTCGGATCTAGCTCCGGCTTCTCGTCTTTATGTTTCCCTGAAGCCAGCAGCTCCGACTCGGGAGAAGGGATATTCTGCTGCGTCTTGTCCCGCATGTCAGTGGATGAGCAGTACAGATAATCCGTGTAGGTCCGTCCGCTGGAGCTCAAACACTCGCCGGCTCTGTGCTCCTGAAAGGCGTCCGGCTTGAGCCCATAGTGCCGGCTGTTCCCCGGGTAGCCATGGAAAGGCACGGCGCCTGATATCGGCTCCAGCCATGAGCGCATATACCTCGAGTCTGTGCCTAAGTGAGGTTGGTGACTGTATGGATGGTAGACCACTGATGACTGGGAGTGTACGGGGGCCCAGGAGGTGGAGAAGACGGGTGGCTTGGGTGCGAAGCTGCAGGAAGGATAGTCAGCACACTCCGGTACTAGGGACGTCGGACGAGGGCCGGCTGGGTGCGAACCGGGAGCGGAGAACCGAGTTGCAGCAAGGACATCCTCGTTTTCATGGTTGATCAAGGAGTCCACATAATAATTAGTTATGGGACCCGTGGTCGACATGTCGAAGCTTTCCCGACTCTTTTACATGCATCCGATTATTATATGGAGTGTATGTGTACTTTTTTATCTAAGCCATAGAACAATCAAGGCAGGTAATTATTTCTCAACGCTTCCCTGCTTGCTATTGGCTGCCTCGCTGACACGTGATTATATTTACCCCCACAAAAATTGTACAGTGGATCAATGCGCCACTTATCCTGGGATACCATTGCGCATAAATCGGATTAAAGAATGCGCTCTTTTGCCCTCTTTCTCGGACGTATTAGAGGTAACGTTAACAACCATGTTTCTTTATAAGGAAAATGTGCATTTGTAGCGCTAACAATGGCTCTTTCTCCGGGCGCAGCACAGACCTGCGCACATTACGTCTAAAAGCGAGCAAGGCACTATTTGATGGTGTAATCAATCTCTGTCTGGCAAAATCTACCGTAGCCCCATGTTACTGCACTGGATTGTATTACAGCATTAAAGTGTTTATTGAATCGTTGATGCCTTTTATCTGCATCAAACCAGCAGCACATTTGATAAAGTGAAAGGTTTATAACTTCCTGTGGAATGCTGTTTATATCTAAACAGACAGAGGAGCCTTCACAGTAAGCTGCATACAGAGCAGACAGACGAGAAGAGGGAATCAAAGTACAAGATGCAGGATACAGTGACAATAAAGTTTGCACTGTTTTAACGAGGGCGCAACAGACCAAACATTTCCTAAATGGGATCTGCGGAGATAGGAGAGGAGGGGATTCAGATTCTTGACAAGCAGCCCACTACAGCGGGCTATATTCGGCTAGTGACCGTTCGTGATTTTATGCCCATCAATAAATTTTAACGAGGACCATTTGATTGTTCATAAACGTGTCGTTAATAAGACTGCATCCGAGTTCCTAGCTCGACATAAAAACCACCGCTGCATGCACGTGCAACAATTCCTATCAAACAGGGAGGCCGAGGACAGAGAAGAGGAGACTGCAGAGGATGTTTTAAAAAAAAAAGAAAACAAATTAAAGAAAAGGTTCAAACTGGTTGAAAGCTTTCATAAAGCTTTCTTGGTGTTACTGTGGTATCTAATGGCAGGACTTTACTGTTTTGCCCTGGTGTAGCTTGTCAGTCAGGAGGCTGTGAAACAAGCCTGCTCTCTCCTGCAGGGTTGCAGCGACGCAGAAAATAATACAATATTAATATACGGTGAAGTAGGAGGAAGTGAAGAAGTCACAGGGAGCACAAATTAGACTAACCGTGGCATAAATACTGAATGTTTCATGCATGTGTGCAGAATGGATGAGGCTGATCAAAACTAGCTGGTGCACTATAGTAAATCCTAAAAAGCTGCACACGTTATATTTCTATCATGTGTTGGTGCAGGAGAGGATATTTGTGCGTTTTGTGAAACGGTTAATCTGACGAGTTATGTCTCCTGAGTTTTAATCTTATGTGCGTGCATGTATGTTTTATCTTTTGGTGTGTTGTAGGCTATATATTTTGGGTGATATGTATGATGATGGTGCGTAATTGCTGGTTTGATGATCTTTTTTTTCTCTGGACAAGTGGTTAGAAAAAGAAAAAAAGCTAATTGATTGCAAAGCTTAAGAAGAGTAACTAAATATAAAGTTTCGCAGATCTGACAGTCGTTATGTGCAAAATTGAAATTATAGTGGTGCAGCCCAGCAAACCGCACGTCTGCTGAAATAAACTCAAACTGGATGCACTGTGTTCCATAAATCGCCAAACACAACATGGCAGTTTAACCAGAGAGACCAAAGAGACACATTTTATAAGAAATCCCATTTTCCAAGCGATGAACTGTGAAGTGTTTGAAAACAAAATCTCGGCCTTAGTCATCGCCAAGATACAAGGATCAAATGACGTCACCAGTCAGTCTAGACTAAATCCAACTTTTAAAAAAAGAAAATAAATTCCCACACCTGGAAACAAGCTGATGTAAAACTCAATATTTGGACGCCATGAGGTGAAAGCAAATGTAACCGGTAAACGCATTAGGAAGTGCGTTGTTTGTCATGGCTGCTGAGTTCAGATTCAACCATGAAATTTAAAAGGCCAGACGCCAGACCTGAACCCGGATCACGCCAAACGGTGTCCTGGTGTGTGCTGATGAATGCGCAAGTCTGCGGCGAGTCAAACATTTCCCCACATGTTTACAGAAATAAGGTCGTTGAGTAGATTCGCCACATCTCTAATGAAATGGTGTTAAAAGTTTCCTGCAGGTTGAAGGTCTGAGCCCGTTTATTCTGCTGCGGCCATTAAAGCCGCCTTCAGTGTCCATTTATTACCACAACATATGGCCATATAAATACATTATATAGCTTGTATCTATGTCTAATGTAATCCAATGAATAATGGGTTGTCGTGCGTTTGATTTGCGCGTGTATATAAGTGTGTGTATGCGTGTGTGTGCGTGTGTATATGTACGTGTATATGTGTGTGTGTGTGTGTGTGTGTGTCCATTAATGAGAACTAAGTTTTTTTTTTATATATGTATCATTTCCACTTGTTTATTCATGTTTGTTGTGCTACAATAATAAAGATTACGTCATTAAATATCCCTTGTTGTTCTTGTTGTTGTTTAAGATTAAACAAATGCTTCTTTGTTGCAAACATTTTCTCATATTCTCACTTCTTCTTGCAGAAACACAACCTGCTATGGCAAACACAAAAACAGTGGTTTGTCAGACTGGGTTTAAACATTTGTGATACAGAAATAACAGTAGCTTTATGAAAATAAGGACAAGAAAATGAGAGATAAAGCAACTGCGTGTGCTTAAAATTTTAGAAGGAAACAAATGATATGATTAGATTAGTTTGGTTCTTTGTTCGGCGATGTCATGTCAATTTTATTCATGCAGTTCAAAATAAAACATTTGCCTCTGAAGTGTGTTCAACATACCACACCCTCCATCCTTAAACCCTCTGAGATTACATGGAGCCTATATTGTGTTTTCATCTTAGTGAAATCCAGGTCATCCCTGAATTTGTCCTCAAATGCAGAGTCGATCGCACGTTTATAACAACTTAATGAATCAATGATGAGTACAACAATATAGGAAACTGATATCACAGTATAAGTCTGACAATACTATATCTCACAATTAGGTTTAATTCCACTCATAAAAAATAGCCGCATTAGATATACTTGATGCAAAACACAGGGCTATAGGCTAATACATATATATGACTCACTCACAGTAATGTCTCTTATCGTCCAGATGAAACACAAGTCTGATATGTATTCAGCTTTAACATATTTATAGATAGAAAACATTACAGTGAGTCACAGTTTGGCTGTTGTCGCCGCCGCAGTGAACTGACGCTTCATATTAATGAGAAATAATGGCCAAAAACCATGTTTATTGAATGTTGCTATACTCAACACCTACAGATCACTTTGGTTGAAAGTCTGTTTTGCCTAAATGCAGATTTTAGATAAGAAAGATAACAAGTGAACGTGGCAGCTTCAATTAGGATCACGATTTTGTTCGCAGATTAAAAAGACTAAAATCCTCAACCAGGCAAGAATCACAGTGTAAATGTGTGTTGTGACAGGAGTAGATGACTCTTTGTTTGCATCCTCATAATCACACTGCAGATAAAGTGACAAAGCTCCGCAGGCTCAAGCTCAGACAAGGTAAAGGTAAACATGATTCATCCTCATTGTCAAGGGAGTCTGAACTTTGTTTGTATTTACTTCCATCAGCTCAACCAGTTTGTGTCACTGCTGGGTGGATGAATAATGAAGCTCTGCGCTGTGACGTGACTTTCTTTTATTAGACGTGCACGTTCACGTTTGTAGGTGTGTGTGTGTGTGTGTGTAATGACAAGGTGAAGCCACGTGTTTCCGTAATGGAGATATCAAGTGTCATTTCTGGAAATGGTCACGACAACAAATAAGAAGAGTGTTTTTCCATGAACCACACACACACACACACACACACACACACACACACACACACACACAATACAGTTTAACCAAATTGGTGGTTTATCTACAAGCAACATTTGGATAATAATATCCGTGCTCAATCTTTGCATATGGAAAAATCAAAGTTATAACTGACGCTGAACGAGAAGCGCCGAACAGCGACAACAGATACAGTGAGATGAGCTGCTAGGCCACTAAATTAGCCGCATCAACAAAACTGTATTACGGTGCTTTCAATCCAGGACACAGAGTTTCAGAGAATCCAAACACACGTCTTAATTATAAACTTCCCTTTAAGGCGGTTTCAAAAGGATTTTTCCTTATCAGAACTCTCGATAAAATCAGTTTTTCAGCACAGCAACTTTAAGACATATTGTTGATCAATACAGAAATTCTCATGGTGACAGCAGGCCTGCCGCCGAGATAACACAATTTGCCCTGCAGAGCGGTTTTCCTCGGTTAAAAAAGGCGAAGAAATTTCTGTGGGATAATGATCCTGACTGATTGAATTAGAAAATAAAAGCGCCTAAATGATATTTCTACACATACAGCTCAGATAATAGCTAGCTCCAAATCATGCAATACGGATTTTCGCAATTATTAACTGATATTCCCAAAAATAAAAACAAATGTTTAGTTTCATTTCTTCAACAATCCTTATCAAAACAATAATAATAATAAAAATATTCCAGTGAAAGAATTTGAATTTAATCGTCCACTAACTTCATCTTTAAAAAACACGTACGGTGTGCATATTTTCCTATATCTCACATGAAAAATCTGATCAAATAATTTAAAAAAAAACAAGCAGGAAAAAGAAAAAGTAAAGCCGGTCACATATTTGGTTCATGTCCGTTCATGCCAGTGGCAGTAACACATCCTGAGCTGTCCTGTCTACAGCCTCCAGTTCCTGTGAGCCACTACAAAGTGAAATAAATGGTTTTATGTGTATATGGTTTTAGGGTGAATCTGTGCAGCTCTCGGGGCTGTTTCCACCGCTGTAAAGTCTTTGTCAGTGATGCATTCCAAGGGAGACTCTCATTCACTGAGCTGAATGAAAGTGACTTTGGATTCCAGACTGTCTCTTCCAGTTGCACTACCGCCAAAGGGAGGGGAGGAGGGGGGCTGAGAAAACAAGGGGAAATAGTGACCAATAGTGTAAACACTGGAGTCTCCTGCAGGAAAGATGCTGACTGCGCCTCAAGAACACACTGTTCTATAAATAAGTTATTGTGTTTCTCTTAGAGAAGACTGTTATTTTCCTTAATCGCCTTTGGTCAATTTCACTTCTGCTAAAAAAAGCATTATTATTCAGCAATAATGTCAGTAATCAAATGGATTAATGGATTAGTTGAGAGTGAAACTTAGGCCTAAACGTGTGATGGTCCGTGCTATAATAAATAAAATGAATGAGCCCATATGTGCCAGCAATTAGCTAAATAATTCAGTGCTATTATAGGGCTACAATATCATTTCATATTGAGGTTACTGCAGGCGGAATCTAAAAATTATACAAGTATTTTTTTTCAGTAAACTCGCTCTTAGTTTTAAATACGTGAGTCTCGATTGATAAAATTAGGACAATATAATATATTCATGTAATATATACAAGTATTTTCACCTCGTTAACGGGCAGAGGGAAAAAATATAAAACCAAAGTTTAATTTCAAATTTTGCAGAAAAACATTAACTGCAGAATTAAGTGCAATTAAAGTAAGACAACAAAGATTTAAGCTACTTGATGCACAAAAATGGCGTTTGCTGGAATTTCAAAATAATAATAATATAGGTTTAAATTAGCAAAAAATGACTTTTGATGGAGTGATTGTCACAACTGTTAATGTTCTTATGAGTGTTGGAGTTTGTGGATGATATTTACTTTCAAATTAAGAATTATTTTAGATCATGTAGTGTCCTATACATTTTAAGGTTAGGCTACTTCTCAGTGGGGAAAAAAATGCAAATTGAAAACTGGAATGGCACGACATTTTGGATTAAGACATTTCGAGCAGCTGTGCATTTTCAAACAATTTCCCCGTTTGGGATCAATAAAGACTACCTATCTGTGTATCTATTCACATTTACAGGACGGAAGACTTATGCTCACACAAGATGATAGAAATGTCAATACGCATCCATTTCCTGTTGTGGAGCCAGATTCATGCGTCAGATAAATTAATGAGTCAAATATGTGAGCTCCATCCATCTCTCCATCTCTCCATCCATTCAGATCATCATAAAGCAGCTGACAGATGCAATACAACGAAGTCTAAAACTTTACCCCATGTTGTTTACAACCTATTCTCCTCCTGAGAGCCTCAGAAGGTTTTACAGCCCACCACAAAATAACAGCAAAGAAAGAAAACGTCTCTGTCCAAGGTATTGCAGCTCAGTTCATTTACAATGCCATTTGCGGGGGGACCTGGGTGACTATAGGGGGTAATTCGGCGGAAATTGTGCCCTTGATGAAGACGAACTGACGTAATCAAGGCAGTTTCTTGTTGCCGAGCCAGGAAGCCAACCCCAACAACATGAAACTACCTAAACCACGCTTCAGCTTCGCGCAAAAGGGGTTAAAATCCATGGAAAGGACAATGCATGCAAAAGCCAAGTGAGGATTAACACTATCCAGCACAAAGAGAAAAAGGCGAGTACCAACACAATGAAAACACACTGTGGTCCACCACTGTGGGCTGCAGTCAAAGCTACTTTCTGCACACATGCCTGTAGACAACTTGTATAGCAACGCATGTCTTGACTTGATTACTCATTAAAAAAATATGCCACTTTTAATATGCCAGTGTGCTAATTCCAGATATTGCACTGCAGCAGCAGTTATCCAGCTGCTTTTAATGACCAAACTTCATAAAATAAAAAAAATCAATCGCAGTAAATATCCAGAAACATGATGCAAAAATATTCAGCAACCAGTCAGAAAGAAAACAGAAATCAGCAGCACGGTCATTAGTATCAACAGCTTCATATAAACTATCGACTTGTGCAGGCGTGCACCGTGCGTGCCACGAGAGCTGTCAAGCCTGACAGATGTGGCATACTTTCCAGCACAGGAAATCAAAATGTAAGATGGAATAAAAAAAAAAAATAATAATAATGTGAGTCTTACCTTCACATGTCTCCTGCAGACGTCTTCCCGGTGCCTTTAGTTATCCACGTGTTTGCCATGATGCTTGTTGTTATTATTGTCCCTGCAGCCGTGGCGCGGTCGCTGTCCCTTTTATCCACCATCTTTCTTATCTCCATGCTCCCATGAAGCTCCCATTATCCCCGGGTGGAGGCGGCTGCTCCTTCCAGCCCCAGCGCCTCGGCTGGATCCTGCACATTGCAGTCTCTGCTGTGTGGATTAGCCCTCCTCCACACACACCTTTAAACGCATCTTTACTGCTGCAGCACATTATATTTGCAGATCATAAAATCCACCCCCAACGCTTTCCAGGGCGAACCTGACATTAGAATTTTATGACCTTGACTTACTGTGGTCACCTGGATAATATTTAAATCAACGTTATGGTCTCTCACTTCTATTAAATGTGCCATAATCCCCTTCTCTCATCCGCAGTGTCTCTCCCTCCCTCTCATTTGCACCACTATACCAGGGGAAGGACAAAGTTGGTAATACCTTTCCGTTTCCCCCTCCTTTTTATTGTTTTGGAATCGTTTGCCATGACAGAGCTTAATGTCGTCTTGTGCATGCACAGTACACTGCACGAGTGTGTCACAGCAACAGACACAGCAAGGAAGAAGCTGCACAAGTGGCAAAACATTCATTATAGCTCAGCAAAGTGAAACTGCTTGCATGCCACGAGTTATTTATAGACTTGCTTGAGATTGCCTCCTACTTTCGTTTGGCTCGTGTTGTATTATAATTATCATTGCAAGGTAATGGCGCCCCACTGTTCCAATGCTGCTGCAAGTGTTCACCTGGAACTCAAGTCTGGTCTGCAGGTCGCAGCGTTTTATAGTTCATTTAGGAAGGCACGCTGTGTGTGTGTGTGTAAGTGTGTGTGTGTGTGTGTGTGTGTGTGTGTGTGTGTGTGCGCGCACATACAGAAAAAAATGATAAATGATAATTCAATGCATTACATGATGACACATGCATGATCTGTGTGTATCTGTCGTGTCTATGTATATGCATGTGAGTGAGTGTGTGTGTGTGTGTGTCTGTGTGCGTGTGTGTATGTGAATGTATGTGTGGATAAAAAAAAAAATCTTCAGGAGTAGTTATACACTGCACTCTGCTCCCTCTCTCGACTCTCCCTGTTGAGCTTCTTGAGCTTCATGCGTCTGTTTTGGAACCAGATCTTGACCTGTCTGTCGGTCAGGTTGATACTCCGGCTGATCTCCAGGCGGCGCTCCCGAGACAGATACATGTTGAACAAGAACTCCTTCTCCAGCTCCAGCGTCTGGTGCTTTGTGTAGGGACACCGCTTCTTCCTTCCACTTTTGGCTTTTAACCAGCTTCCCGTTGTCTTTTCGGCGGATAAATCATCTACCGGAGCAAAGAGAAATACAACAGTGAGCAACTGTGGCCAAATCCGGCCAGAAATCTCGCGCACAGATCGCAGCTTTATAACCTCCATCAATACACTGGATGCTACGTACATGCCCATATCTCAAATGCACATTCAAAAGCGTCCATGTGGATCAAAATGAGTAGTTTATAACAGAGGAGCTTTACCTGGGTGTGGACTCTCCGTGACTCTCGCTTGAACAAATGAGCATCCCACCTTTTGCTCCAACTCCTACTGCTTGCAAATTGCTTTTGTGTGATGTACAGCTATAATTAGATCAAATCAAACTGGGGTGTGTAAGCACTTCTTTTGTCTATGTTGGACCTCAGACTCCCATAAAAATTTTATTACCTTTGCACACCGGCGCCAAATGAAAATTTTCGGGAGGTTCATCCCAAAACAAAAGGAAGTCTCTGTAGCGTCATAAGAGAAGATTTAGGAATTTAAAAAAAAAAACGACAAAGAAACAAGGCATGTCGGTGACTGCAGGCAAAATCACACTGCTACACATTCAGTTAATTCCTTGATTAGGTTCTGGACTCCAGGGAATACACACACACACACACACACACACACACACACACACACACACACACACACACACACACACACACACACACACACACGACATGCAGGTTACAGTAATAATTACCCTAATGTGAACACTCAGTGTGTGGCCCACATTTAATCATTACCGAAACATTTAATTCAGTAATAAGGGATTACCAGGACACACACACACACAAATACACACACGTCCATACACACACTCAACGCACTCGAAAACACGTTCTTCTTGACTCCTTCAATTAAATTAAAATAAAGCGTGAGGAGCTTGTTGGTCGTCATGTGTGAAGCAGTTAAATCCATAAATAACACAACAAAGTGAAACTAATTAGAAATAAGAGCTAATCAATTCATTAGGGCCATAATAATAATAACAATAATAACCGTAATAATAATGACAATAATAATAATAGCGTGTGTGTGTTTTTGAATTTTATCACCGTTCAATAAAAATTCAGTTTAATCTGTTAATTTACTTGTGATACAAATCCGTGTTTTTGTCTAACGGAAAAAAAAAAGAAAAATTCATTTCATTCTCACCAAGCTGCCACTGTTAAGTTAAAGAAAAAAAATGTGCTCAGACGTGCACTTTCACTTTAAATAATTACGTAGTAAAAGCTGGCCTGAAATATTCTGAATTAACGTTGCATCGATGCAGAAAAGTGCAAATGCAGTTATGATTAAAAAATATGCCTCTCAAATGTAACACTGAGAAATGTTCCCTGAGGTTTTTTTGTTTCTGTTTAATAAGCCGAGGCACTGTGACAAAATGTTTTCAACTGTGGAGCAAAACCGTAGAGTTTTATGTTGGCTGAATATCAGAAATTTAAGGCGTAAAACGGTGCAGTTAAAAATGGTAAAATGTAAATGAGCCATGTAAGAGAGAGAGAGAAAGACAGAGTGACGTGAGTGTGTGTGTGTGTGTCAGTGTATGTGTGTGTGTGAGCGTGTTTATTTCAATGATAACTGCCCATCTCACATTCTCACATTAATGGAAAGGTGTTAAATGCCACGGGCACCATAACCCCTGCTAGGCGAGGCTGTCAAATGCCCATAGAGCCCATATGACCGCTGTCAAACACAAGTGTGCAACTGCTGCGCCATGACGCACCGCAACGTGCGCACACAGCACTAGGAGGATTAATGCACGTGTGGAATAATGTGATAAAAGTTCATGCAAATGTGTCTGTGCATGCATGTGTGTGTCAGGGAAGAGGAAGAGGAGGAGGAGGGGAGGAGAGGGGGGGTGTAGCTGTAATCTACCTTTTAATTCCCCGTCCGAGTTATCAGAGCAGCTGTCACTCTTGGCCTTCTCCTCCTTCCTGCTCTGACTCTCATCTGTCTTTGAAAACTCTCGCGCTCTCGCCTCCTGCGCCGGTTTGCTGCAACTTATTGTCGCCTCTGATGCTGACTCAACAGATGTGGCCAAGTGGGTCAGAGAGAAGCCGGAGGGGAAGTGCTGCTGCTGCTGTTCGTCCTGCTGCGGCCTCTCCCCGTTGAACACCTGGAAGCAGCCGCTGGACGAGGCGGCGGTGTGCTCGGGCCCGCAGCTATTGTCCCCCAGCCGGATGTAAGTGGCCGACTCTGTTGTCTGCTTCCCCTTATTGCTGCCATCCTGATAGAGGCAACAAAACGCCTCCTCTTTGACCGCTGGGAACGAGCAGGGCTGTAAACACTGGGCAACAGGTTGCTCGTCCCTGCCGCTTTTGGAGCCTGGGGTCCATGTGGCCAGCTGTGTTGACAGGTAGGGCGCATCCTGGAAGGCGCCCGGAGGAAGCTCGTCTCTTTTGGAGAGTGAAGAGGGTCCAACCTTCCCAATGTTTCTCATCACTGAATATCCGTACTCTGCTGCTGTGTGGATGTACATTCCGGGGTTGCTGGAATAACTCTCACCCCTGAAGGAAGATGATCCTCCCATTAAGGAATCCATCAGGAAGTTACCGGGCGCTATGTTATTCGGACATGACATTTTTGCATTTGGCAACACAGTGATCGTGTGGTGTGTTCCACTGCTCTGAACTACGGGTTTTCTCCAGGAGAATAAGGACAGTAGGATGCTGACATCTTTTGGAAGGGGGTGCAAAAATATCAGTAACATAATTATGGATGCTGGGAGACATGTCATGTGATTTTCAGACCAATAGCGGCGTGGAAGTGGCCTTGATGCTCCAGACTGGCGTGACGTCAGCGCGGTCAAGTTGGGAAACCTAGAGGCTTTTCGGTGGAGCAAGAGCGCCACCTAGCGACCAGAAGCTGGTCAGGACAGGAGGCCCACAGCAGAGGGAACAAAGGACGGCTGCCGCAGGAGGGATTTTTCAACACACTTCCTGTGCGGCTCATTTAGGTATTTCTTAATCAGATTAAGTTCAGAAGTTAAAAATCAAATTAGTCATCGCCTGATTTGTTTTCGCTGCTGGGGCCAGTGTGGAGGAGATGAAGCCACGGAGGACTCATCAAAAGACAGGGTGAATTTAGTATCAGTGCTTTGTTTGTTTTCATCGAGTTTTGCTTTGTTGTTGCCACCGATTTAGCAAGGTAAGATGTACGTAGGTGTGTTACTGTGAAGAAAATCACGACGGAAATGCGAGTGTTTGTTTAATGCATTTGAACCCGGAAATAAATCGTCAAACCGCAGACTCGGCTTTAACCCTTGACTTTGTGAAGTAGCCTTAAGATTGAACGCTCGCTTTTTGCGCTTGACCTGCTGGATTTTAAGATTGATTTATTTTGAAACACGCATCATTTTTGCAGAGTCACAGTAACTCGCTTAATGCATTAATTAGGAAAGGATTGACCCTCGGCCTGCTCTGTGATTTTGACCCTCGGATCAAGGCTGTTTTCTTCATATGTCTTCACGACTGCTTGAACAGAAATTCGTTAAAAAGCGAACATGTTAGATCTAATTAAACCAGTTAGTTAACTTTAACTAGACTGGGTTAACCCACTTAGCTTTTTAACTGTTTCTCTTCATGATAAAAAATATTAACAGACGATGGAATTTGTTCGCTAGTGGATTATGGGCCTGTAAGAATATTTATTATTGTGATGTAAAAGGAAACGTCAAGCGTTTAGGCCTGAGGTTTCTTCTTCTTCTTCTTTTTTACTGGCGATACAAAACATCTTACAGCCTAATAAACAATTCACTGAGCTATTGTTATATTCAACACTATTTTCAGGATGTTTCTTGTTGTTTCACATGTGGTTTCAATACGAGTCTGAAATGAAGAGTCTATTTTGTTTGTGTTAATATTTGTATTCTCGGACTATGAAATAACTATGACTGTCTCTTCAAAATAAATACGGGGTTTGCAGGTATTTACGCACAGACTTTTTTTTTTTTTTAACAGAACACTGATTAGTCTCTTATTTTCTCCATTACTATTCAGATGTTGTCAACGTTATCGTGAGAGTTTACATTTGTCACATTCAAGTAACAAATTTTTTTAAAACATAAATTTGTAGCAGTAACAAAACAATGAGAGCAAAGAAAAAGCAGAGTCAAATCTCTTGTTTGTGTAAACTTGGCCATTAAAGCCGATTCTCATTCTGAGATTCTGCTGCGGTCGAAACCAGCCAAACACATTTATAAGACAGGAAGATTGTTTCGAAACATGCAGCTTCATAATCTCACAGTGGCTTAAACTGATCCACGTTATCAAAAGCTAAATAAGAAAAAATAGGAGACAACAGAGTTATTATGATGGCCCTGAGGAAACATGTTCAAAGCCGCTTTTATTGAACATCCCTGTGTGATGTATTAATCTGTTTTGGTGATTTTTTCTGTTAATGAGGTTGTTTTCAGTCCAAAATCCCCTTTGTGGCATGTGTTGCGTTACGTCTTGTGCTTCAGGACATTCATCCGGTCCAAAGCAAGCCACAGTTTCACGGAAGCAAACGAAGACACTGCTGCAGAAAATAGTTGTGTCGCCATCGTTTGAATACAAAATGTTGCACAGATTCAACCACACGAGGCTTAACACTATATTTATTCCAAGAAGTCTAACAATGTTGTTTTTTAATTACATAAAAGCTTTAAAACTATTTTCATATTTTCCAGATGTTTAATTGCTATAATTTCCCATTTAGAATAAGCCGCAAATGCACTGAGGCTACAACAATGCAAACAAAACTATGGCTCGTCTGCATGTTGCTGTTTAAATAATTGAACTGACTTGTGCACCGAATGAATTATACTCGTATTATTAGCTCATCAGCAGATCAGTAGCAAAACATTGCAGAACTCCTCCTGTAATGATAGCATGCATTTAGCCACTTTAAAATGTTCGTAGAAATCTTCTGCCACAAGTATGCGGGTGTGCGCGTGTCCTCCGGTTTGGTGTGAGACAGATGTGCACACGAGCCTGTCTGTCTGTCTGTCTGTGTGTCTGTCTGCTCAGTTCAGAATCATTCTCAAAGGCAAGGCCAAGATATATCATCAATGTAAGTCTTTCAGTCTTTGTCTGCACTCGCATGTGCGCAGTGATGTTTCGAGATGAGACAGAACAATTGTTTGACTGTGATACACTGAATGTAAATGAAATAAATATTTGAATTAGCTGATAACCAACATCTTTGTTTTCTTTCTTTATTCCAAGTATCCCTCCATGTTTATGAAATAAATGTAACCAATCGGAGCTGCGGATCGTTTGATGGAAAAACTTCAGTTTTTGTGGCTTTTATATTAATTGGTGATACACGGAAGGATAACGTGGTCTGGTGGGTGTGGAGAACATCTTGGGCTCATGAAACACTTAGAAAACTCATAATATAAACTATAAACTGACATGCGCCAGTAAGTTAAAACTTTAACGCAGTTCTTGAAATTTTTATATTTCAACGGAGGATGTTTTTCAACCAAGAACAGGAAAATGCCGGAATCAAGGATTATTAAGGACGTTATTTTCTCACCTTTTCACACCCATTTTTTTCTTTAATCCACACACACACATTCTATCATGTAGGGACACATTAATAACCACACCTACACTTACACACACCGCTTTATGACACATTCACACCTAGCCTGCAGGCTACCTCCAACTCAGCCCAGCACACACACAAAAAGTCAAGCACATAAAAACAAATCAATGTGCACAACTTTTCAGGCAGCACAGAGCTCTAAATTAAGCTTAAATTTTACTAGACGTGAGAGAACAGTGTGGTGCCACAGGGCCGGCATCGTGATCATCATCATAGTGGGTGCAGCAAAAATATGTGTTTTGATGTAAGTGACCTGAAATGATGAGGTGAAGAGGAGACTTGTTTGAATGTAACACACCTATTCTGATGTTGTTGTTAATGTTGTTGTTACAGGCCGAACAATGTGTGGAAGTGTGTATTGAGGTGCCACTGCTTTAGTAACATGAGTCTGAGATTTGAAAGTTGAATGAGGTTATCCTCGAATGATCCTGAGAGGGAATCTCGTTCATCGTTCCTTGTCACGATGATGAGAAGGAAACAGTTGATGGGGAAAAAAAAAAAAATACTTCGTTGATACAAATAATTAATGAATATGTAATCGAGTTGATGGGTTTGTCTATGTTTGTATTCGTGAGTATCAAGAACAAAGAGACTTCTCATTGAACATGGTTTCATAATAAAATGTTGCTATTTGTTGTTTATTTCTCTCGTGTTTTTTCATTAGAACATTCATATAAATTTCCAGATTTTCTTTCTGCAGACGCTTTTCCCCCCAAACTGTCTCGTTGAACCAAACAATTTCAAGAAAATTTGCAGTGAGGATAGATTTACACACAAAACATATATAATTCTTTAAAAAAAACAGTGTTTTTGTGTGCATTAAACCTAAGTATTTCCTCACACACTGACACAGCTATGAGCAACTTATGGGCGACACACACACACACACACACACACACACATACACACACGGAGTTGACTGCGACTGTATTTTACCACGGTCTTTACACTTGTCTAAACTACAGCCAGGACTTTCGCCACTAAATTGTGGCCCAATTGATTGCAAACCTGGAGGCTGTTATGAATGTATATTGCAAACAGGTATGGGTGCTGATCGCTGCCGGACAGAAGGCAGGGTAGCGGGTTTCCTTATTGCACTAATCAGTAGCCACTGGGGCGACACAACTAATTTGCTCCTGGCAGCCACTTTGAAATATCTTTCCAGTTGGATGTGAGGAGGTTCTGCTTTGTGTCCTCTTTCATGCTGCTGTCCAACCGCAGTGATACTATGTTGAAATTTATGGTGTCAGAATCATGTAAGTTCTTAATTAAAAACCAGAGTAGTAGCCGCCATCAAAGTAACTCCAGTAGTATTACATTATCACCAATGACGAACCACAGCATACACACACACAAGCACCCATATTTGACTTAAAACTCGCTATAAATTACAGTCATGGCAACAATAAATAAATAGGACCGTACAAATGCGTTAATGCAAATTCAAGCGTTTTGAGAGTTATTTGGTTGCAGAAATAGCAGGAGCTCGTTTTACAGCGGCGAACTGTTTTATGGCCCTATAGAACAAGATAGGTGCTGAGATGTGAGCAGTACACTGCAGTATAAATCCATTCAATAGCCTGTAACCCCTTGATTAGTATTTTCACAGAAACAACAGGGAAAACCCCTATATTTAATTCCCAGTTTAAAACACAATAACAATTAGCGAACTGAGGAATTATTTGGCCATAAAAGCGCAACAAAATATTTTGAAATTTTCGGGAAAAAATAAGAGAACGCTTGTCCATTTTTTCCTCTATAGACTACTTTTCTGTTTTTATTGTTTATATATTTTTTACTACCTTTTAAAAAATATATTTTCAAGCTGCTAATTTTATTGCCCGGAAAAAAAATGTGTTGAGTTCAGTAAGTATAAGTTGTAATTCCTTATGTTGCCATACTATTTTAGCCGGCGGGAATAATCTTACAGCTTTCAATATAAATACAAACAATCTACCCTGGACTTAAGAGGCAAATATTATTTTGTTTATAGCTCGCATATATATTTTTAAATAAAACAAAATCAATGCTTATTGGTATTTCACAGCGTCAGATAGAAAGACTGGGATTCTCAAAAAAAAAAAAAAAAAAAACTCAGATTTTATGTGGCTGCATTAATTAATTTTCCTTTCACATTTTAATGGCACCAGGCTGTATCTTCTCCCTCCTGCATGCTTCGGCCCCATCTACATAAAACACACCGCCATTTTCCTTCACCACAACACCCAAGTGCACAATCCAGACTGAGACAGGGCAGGAGCCGCATTCCAGCAGGGTGGACTGTCCCACTGTCACGCAGCTCACCCACGGCTCGGTCTCTACTGCTAATAATACGACCTTGATGTCACCGAGGCGTCCATCTAAGGAAACGTTTTCAAGATCCTGGTGAGGAAACTCAACAGTGCAGAGGCCGGGAGGCTCCTGGCCCCCGTGTGGTTGATGGACAACATTTGCAGAAGCCTCTGCAGCCCCTCTCCCTGTTAGTGACGTTGTGTGTTGGAGAAACCTACAAATTACCCACGTCACCGTCCCAGGGCCAAGGTTGGTGGGTGTGGCGAGAGAGGGAGAGGGAGAGAGAGAGAGAGAGGGGGGCTCCTATAGCCTTGATCTCCGCTCGTGTGCATCGCCTTATTTGTCAGAACGGCCCCCTGTCCTTCCTGATATTACACTGACATATGCAGATTGACCCGGATCTCAATCCCCTGCAGAGAAAATACCTGCCAGGTTCAAGTTAATATACGCGCCGCAAAAAGTGGATCACTTGCAGTTTTTCCTCCGTTTGCATTAAAAAAATTTAACCTTCATGCCAGCTTCAACCAAAAGCACACCAGCCTCAACTCAGAAGTAAGAAGATAACCATGCATAATCCTGCAGCAGCCTGAGTCACATAAAGTCAGGAATCAAAGGATGCACTGACCTCCTGACTCACTCACTCACTCACACACAGTCATGTTTGCACTTTACAAACCACCACCCATTACGGCCATATAGCACACTGCGACAGCCACACACCAACATGTTTTTTTTTTCTTTACAGAATACAAATATAGGCCTACAGTTTATACCAACATGGTTTAAAACGTCCCGTGCGTGAAAACGTGTACATTTTACAAGGACAATAAAGTGTATTTACTGGGCGTGCTAAAGCTGGCAAAGTTACCTGCTGTAGTTTAATGCGAGGGGTCAAAGTTGGTCTCTGTACACATTCCATTTTCTGTTCCCACTCACTCTCATTGGCCCATTCCGCCGCTGCACACATTTCCGGGCTAAAGGGGCTCCTTGATTCCACTTTATTGCAGCGGGTTAAAGGTGAAGGCCTTGACATTATTGAAGTTCAAAGACTACATTTAATTATAAATTGTAGTTAATGCACACGTGCAATCATCATGCACATATGTGGGGTGCACGGGAACACGCAAATACACATGCGCTCATATAAGGCACACACACACACACATCTGAAAAAAAAGAACATGCCAATTATAATTTCCTTTCCTCTCGCTATCTCCTGTTATAACTCTCAACACATGGTCCAATTACCTAGCAATTATTTAATCATAACTGATGTGTTGAAATAGCCCGAGGTCTTGTGGTCAGTTCAGAAATAGACTGAAATAGAGCATTTTTTTTCAAATGCTTGACAACGGCCTTATCTGAACTGCAAAACATTTCACACGGTTTTTCAAAAGCTGAGTCATTTAAAAAAATATTTATGTAAAAATCAAACTTACATGGCGTAAATAATCTCTACTCTGGAAAGAGTGGATTTGCTGCGGTTTTCCCCATTTTCAGGTTCGAGGAATGGTGGATGTGGAAATGGCTGTGTGCAGAGGGGGTTGGGGTTTGCTTGCAGACTGCTCAGACCGAGTTCATGTCGAAACCTCTTGGCAAGTTTTTTTCCCCTTTCGGACATCCAGTCTTGCTTGTTTACTATTTACTGCGGAAGTGAACGCCATTCCCCCCGAACAGACGGTGCAATTAAGAGAAAAAAATAGCCATTTAGTGCCTCTGTCTTTATGGCAGTGTCTAGACTACAAGAGTGGCGATTCCATTTAGTGGGCACTAAAAGAGGTTATCATTCCACTCTCTTTCTCTACATTTCAGATCTGGCCTTTATCCTGTTGCTAAAATTCAAACATGATCCTTCAAGTGAATTAAATAGGCTAAAATCTGACAAGTGTAGGCCCGCCGACACTACACCTCAGTTTCACAACCGCCACCGTATCCATCTACAACAGCAAGTGTGTGTGTCACCATCACAAGTTAAAGGTGTGCTAATGTTGTGAATGTAGGCCAGCAGTTTTAGGTTATACACACATTTTATGAGTAGTTATTTTCCAACTTAAAAAAAAAAAAAAAAAAAAAAGTCAACAGCGCGCCTGTCAGAATTTAATGCATGGTCATATCAGTAATGGGAATTGTGATCATGGTATAGCACAAAAAGCACAAAGTCGTTGAGTTTTGCCTATACGTTTCTGTTTATTTCATAGGTATTATATTAATGATACACAGGCCAACAATCTATTCCTCCTGTCTGGAATCCAAAAAGCACCAATGTTTGAAGCAAATAATTTAACGAGTGTTGGCGTTAAAGCTGTTAAAGTTTGTATGGGCAGTGTACTGAAAAATAGCAGCAGGGGTAGGGGAAAGGAAATTCAACATACGCCTATTTACAGTCACGAATGCACATTGCATAGGCTACTCTGTACAGGGGGGGGGATTGTGTGTAGGAGGGGGGGTATACTTTCACAGATTGGACGTCACAGTTCTCAATGGCGAAAAATGCAGCCTTGGAGATTTGTTATAACTTGCTCGTACTCTGGTCGAGAAATAATTAGATAATGATATGCTATATACACAGAAAGGGAGGGGGGGAGGAGGGGGGAGAGCTAAAAGTTGTCTGCGCAATAAGGATTCAAAATGTTTGTTACATTTGATATTTTAACAACAAATATGTCTATATGAACAATAGAATAAACACAATGGAGGATCGTGATAAATAGAGACATATTCAAGAACAGCATAGGTATAAATGATTATTCTAACCATGTAGGCCTTTTCTGGGGACCAGCTAGAAATTCACCGCATCGTAGGGCAATAAGAAAATGGCGAATTTTATCCCATGCAGGCCTATTACTCCCACTGTCCACTCTAACATTGCACTGTTGGTGATGTGGGCTCCTTTAGAAAATACCTACGCTTACGACTGAATGAGATAAGAGTAGGCCTTAATGTCACTGACCAAAAAGACTGTGACACTCTCTGTTCTCGCTCACAACAGGGGGTTTCCAGAGAAGTACTGGAGGCGATCCCTGCTCAGCTTCTTCTCTTTCATTCGTCTATTCTGAAACCAAATTTTAACCTGGCGGTCGGTGAGGTTTAACATTCGGGAGAGCTGAAGCCTTTTCTCTTTGTTGATGTAAACGTTAAAGAAGAATTCCCTCTCCAGCTCTCGAATCTGAAACTTGGAATATGGACACCTCTTCTTCCTTGTGCGAGGAGTGCCTGAAGACAAAAAAAATAAATAATACAAATTCAAAATAAAATCAGACTGGCAGGGCAATAACGTCACATAAATTAACAATAATAAAATAGAAATATATTTTAAAAAGGGAGGGTGGGGGGCACAAATAGGCTCTGAGGTGACTATTGACTTGCAAGATGCTAAGAATTCCGTTTCAGTGACATTAGTAATGATAACATTTCAGTCAACATTCATCAAGCAAAGATAAACCAGCCATAAAGAGTGTTAAATATCCGAATCGCTTGGAGGAAATAATATCAACTTACAGCCTCTAAGTACGTGTTTATCTGTTATAAATACACAACAACAAAAGTATTTCAGCGCATTATGTGCGTCACATTCCTCTGGAGCTAAACTAACAATTTACACAATCTTTTGGCAGTCACTTGAAATGCACTGCCCATGTCTGCAATGGCCTGTGCAGACCTCTGTGGTCCTATAACATCTTATCAAACAGGTGACTGGGGAAATAGATTTTTTTTATTATTATTGTTTGTGTGTGTGTGGAAGAGGGGTTTGCCTCAGTTAGCTTGTCTCTGCAGCCTGGCTGGGCTAATATGCTACAGTGTACATGAGGCTAAACTGGAATAGGAGCTGGGTGCTGCAAACAAAAAGCATTTCAAATCAAGCATTATTTTTACTTCATGCACTCAAGTTCACAGTAATGCTTGTAAAAAGATTGCATGCAAATCGGTAGTAGGAGGGGGGAGGGGGATGCAAACCTAGATAGATTTGGATCTTTTCAGCGGCTATTGAGGAAATAGCTTAATTTGCAGAGCTATGCATTCTCCTCATCTATATGGACGAGGCAGAAACAGTCGATTCTCTAGCACTGATTCATCCCATGACTGCTTCTAAACATCTAAACACAGGAAACGGCTCTAACTTGCTCTTAGATGCACAGATAGATAGACAGAGCGATAAGAGTGCATTTAACCGTAAAGTGTGTAATACTCTGAGCAGCATGTCTTTTTGCGGGCAAAGCCTGTGCTAAAAGAAATTTCACAAGACGCCAAAAGCAATGTTCTGCCCAATTGGTTTTTACTCTCGGCAGCCCAACGAGAAAATCCCCCTAAAATGCCCAACGCAAGTTCACGATCAAAGTTAACATTTGTCACAATAGCTCTCTCTTAAAATTTTCACAGACTCTCAGCATTGAGGCGTCTGTGTATAACATCCCCGTTTTTTCAAAGCGCTTTCCCATCGTAAAAATTCTTCTCGTTGCAAGAAAGAGCTTTGTAGGGTTATAATAAAATCCTTTGAATGCTTATAAAACTCCACATAAAATCTGACCGACAAAACACCGGGCTAGTCTCCTTAACCTTCCCCCATTTTACAGCTTCGGTATACCTACTCGAGTGGCTGCTCTTGCTGGCGCTGCCGTCCTTGGTTGTCGCGGAGGAAGAAGTGCACGAGCCTGAATTTGTATGTTCCTCCTCATCTTCTGGGTCTTTTTCCTGCTCCGGAGCTCCGGGTACAGAGGCTGCGGACGGCCGCTGCTGCTGTTGCTGCTGCTGCTGCTGCTGGGAGTCGCTCTCCAGCTTTCCCCCCTCGCCCTTTTGTAAACAATTGTCTGACTGATTGTCCGTGCTGCTGCAGTACGCCGTCTCAAAAAAGCGGTCGAAACCTTGGGGGAGGACGTTGTTTTTCCCCACGCCGGAGTAAAAACCTGTGGAGGGGTGATTGGAGCCCGGATGGGTGTGATGGTGATGGTGGTGGCTGTACACATTCTCGTTCTTCATAAGCATTTCTGTCATGGTGGATGGTGGAAGACAGTCCCTATGCACCAGATCCTCTCCCGAGTAGCACGATGCATAATTGCCTCTGTGGTGCCATTTACTGGCAGGGTCCAAGCCGTATGAAACTTCCCGTACCGGCTGCACTTGAGACAGATTTGTGGAATAAGGGTAGCTGATTTGCCGGGACGGGGCCTGTGGAAGAAACGAGGAGACGGCAGAAAACTCGGGGACGTAGTAGGTGCAGCTGGGGAGGTAGATGTTGGACGCGCAGCCCGTCCTGTCCCCAAACTCGGATGTCCGGTCTTTGCGCGTCTGGGAGCAGAAGTTGCCCAGATTCACCGAGTTAAACATCTTTCTCTCTCTCGTACTCCGTACTATAGATAGATGTTTTGGATACGAGCTGCAGCAGAAGGGAAAAATTTGGGAAGGCGAGATGACGCGCAATCCGTCTAAGTCGCCCCGCAGACACGTGATCGAAAGTAGATATTGTCATATATCAATTTGGAAGAGTTGGATGTGTAGGAGTGGTTGGCTTTAGGTAAAATCTGCGAGGTTCAAACGAATAATTCCCAAACACCGCGGGCGCACTAAGAAAAGCAGTAACAGATTCCTGTTTGCGAGCTTATGACAATTAGAGAGATATGTGCTGCGTGTGTTTATGTTTATGGGGCTGGTGGTGAGGCTAGCTAAACAGCTACAGCTCCTTAAACAGGCACAGCACAAACTGCAGAGTGCACTCACTCACATGCATTTCATAGTGTTATGGAATTTTAACAGGTAAGATTATTATTATCATTATTATTATCATGTTTTATCAGCATCATGACAATTATTATTATCACTATCAGGATCAGTTGAGGATTACTTGTCCTATCAGGAAAGCTATCGCTGCTGGTGGTTTTAACATTTTTAAGCACAGATTGAGGACTTATTATCTCTGACAATTACACACAGTACAAAATCTGCATTAAGAAACTACTATTCGCCAGTGCTCGCTGGAAGTGAAGCTCAAATAAGGTATAAACCAGTTAAAAAGCAATTCCACGAGCCTAATAGTCTTTTCAACGTTTACTAAAACTTTAATAAATCACAGTGAACGACCCGGGTTCTTGTACAAATCTCTGAGACTCCACAGGAGATTTTTTTAAACACTGTGGTCTGTGAATATGCAGGAGAGCTTATCACGAGGCTTACACTTCTTGTTTTGATACCTTTTTTTATTCTTTTTATATAGTGGCTGCACACACGCCTGTTAAACAGAGGCGTGGATGAACGCAGCTCATCTAGTCAAAATTATTTGACACATTTATTGAAAAATGCATTTCGAATGTTTTTTTTCTCTTTCACTCAATGAAAAAAAAAATGTTGCAACACCGGATCAAGTGGTGACCGAGCAGAATGATGTTGTGAATGAAACTGAAGCAGCAGTGAGGCAATACACAGCGTGCATGTTGACAGTGCAAGCTGAAGTAATCGGCCCACTCTCATTATTCCCTTTGACTTTGGATCATGACAGAGCCCATGGAGGACAACTGCGCAATTCAACATTCAAGTTCCTGGAGTTCCTGCAAGAGTACTACCAGCGAAGCCCTGGGAGCTTTGCATCTCCCCCAGGGGGGAAAATGTGATCTGATGACATAAACACAATCTGAGAAAAACGTAATTACTTCCCACAAATTGCTGGATTCAGCATTATCCCACGTTGGAGTGGTTATTGACACCACCGCCCAGACTATCACAGCAACGTGTAAGCCTCTCTGAAAAAAAACTCTCAAATAAATATGCTGGGATATAACGTCTCCTTGGACTCACTAGTCGATCAAATTAAATGTTTTGGGTTGCAGCTTTTGCCTATAAGCTTCAAAGCAGGGCAACAATTAGTCTTCTTGTAAACGGCCACTCAGAGTGGGCCTATTGACCAGGCGCTATGAATGTATCCGACGTCTCCCTCTAAAATTAAATAAGTCCCAGCTGATGTTCCAAGCTGCTGTGATCATTTTATTTTCCACCGGAACGTCGACATTTATCTGTGGGTGACTGTTAAAAAGAGAGACATGTCCTCCGGAGTTTTTTTTTATTTAATAAATGGTAATAAATGAGTGGTTTGGAGAAAAGATGCGCCTGCGTGTTCTTTCCTGCGTCATTGTAAACTTTTAATTGTACTGTTGAGGCCCATCTTGGAACCTTTATAGACTAACTGATACTATCACAAGGTGAAATTAATATGATGGCCCATTGTTTATGATTATAGGCTACTTCCTAAATGTTGCAAAAGACTCTTGAATTATTATCCAATATTCCAATAATACGATTACACTCACTTATGGGACACCTGTGTTGTTTAAAAATAATTGAAAACAAAGTTAGTGTCTTTGGTGATTTCCAGCAGCAACAGCATCACACTCCAGCTTTGGAAATGAGAGTCCAGTGCAGACGTATTTGTGGAAAAAGGTGGCATTGGCATTAGCTTGTTTACTACCCCTACAGACAAAAGGTTGTCTCACATGATGCATCCTGCATCCAAGTACAAAGAAAGCAGACAGCTGTCCAGACACAGCACTTGAATTTGACCACTAAAATCCTCTCTACGTCCACCATAAAACTCAGAATGGCTGTAGTAACGCTAAATCCCTTTGTTCTATAGAAAACCATAAACGCTGAGAATGAGAGGAATTTGGATTTCAGCAACTAGATATTCTGCAACTTAAGAAAAAACAACAACACACCAGTGCGCTGGATAGTCACACCGAACACCAGGACGCATTTTTAAACAACTTGGTTTTGCGAGTGCTTTTAAGAGATGTAGTAATTTAGGTTCCTCATAATGTAACAAAAACCTCAAATTCTGCGTTTTGATATTTTTGTCAATCAAATTAATCAAAATTTAAAAAAGAGAGTGCAAATGTGACAACCAGTAGGAAATAATAAGAATGCAGAAGTGAATGCAGAGCCCGGTGAAGCACAGCTACTGGTGTGATTTTTTTGGGAGATGAACAACCGCAGCTTTGGAAATATCTGTGTAAACATCTTGGTCTGTGGCCTTTATGTACACATGCTCGACAAATGCTGCGTCATTAGTGTTGTGCATGTGCAAAATAACAATTATAACAATAATTCGCAAATGTCAAAATTGCCACTGCCTATTTGCACTGTACGAAATACACAGTGCGTTGTGTCATTAAAAGGATAAAACGCATGGCTTAAATTCAGTTGAGTTGAATTTCCAAAAAAAAGGAAAAAAGAAAAAAAAAAGGCTCTCTGCTAATTGGCCTAAAATAATGGTTCTGAATTACACCATTTAAAACGCGAGCGCGTGTCAACATTATTCTGATTATAATATCATCTGCACAATTGTTCCAAAATGTTCCAGAGCCATAAGCAAAAAAAAAACTACAAACTTTTCTTTCAGCAGGCAATAACAGAGCAGGCAGTCCAAAACAACACTGTCAAATCATTTCCTCATCATAATCATTTCAATGATGCATATTAGCGCGGTATAAATAAGTAATGTGATGTATGAATAAAAGATGCAGTAATAAAATCTGAAAGTTAGGGCTTCTGATCGAGACAACGGTAGGATGTGAAAGAGGAGTTTACAGAGTACACAGGAGGAATTAAGGCGTTTGGGGAACAGTAGTCCTGCCGGTGTTTAAGTCGCAGTATTTGTCATAATATGGCAAAATATGACCAGTCAACGTCCATCACTTGGCAATATCCGGGTTTAAACACCGGCTATTCTCGCCTTGCTGCTCTCAGACCATCAGTCAAAGAATAAGGTTTACCATGTGTTTATTTCCCTGCATGGACGACTCTCAGCTGCTGATATTCCACTAGCAGTAGGACCCAGAAAAGAAGTATGATTTGGTTGCACCAAAATCAGCAGCAAGAATATGCAGAGTTTGCACGCAAAGGGTCTGCATGTGAGACAACAGCCTCTGACTTATTCTATCCGATAAGAGTCCATGGGATGATGAGCAATAGTAGAAAATGCATGTGCCAGATATGTTAAGTAATAGCCACAGTGTTCAGTGGAGTCCTTCAAAGAGAAGGTGGTGCAAACATGTGCCATTCTTGGCTTAAATATCACCGTTGGAGCACTAACTTTACAACGGTGTCTGTGGAATTTAAGTTATGTATTGCTACCTAGCACCATAATTACAATGGTTAACCTGGGTGTCACCCTCTTGTTAAGAAGAACTCTCGGTTCAAAAAATGGCGCTCCTAAATATTGCAGTGTTTTGGCTGTGCGTCGATAAATCCTGCGCCACATAAACACTCAAGAAAGACACAAGCACAAACACACACACACACACAAACACACACACACAATGGGCGCAGTTCACCAAGACACTGCTGCAGTTAGCTGAAGTCAAGGCTAAATGTGGGAAGCCTGTGTAATCATATTACTGTCCCCTCATGGCCTAGATAAGTTTAATTGGATGTAAGTCGGGTAGTTAAACTTGGCTGTATGAGCTGCGAACAGTTTCAAGCAACACTAAAGAGCCTTGTTTTTTTCTTAGTTTTTTTTTTTTTTTTTTTTTTTACTGAGGTCTCAGTGAATGCACCTAGCGTGAAGCGTTTGTGGTGGCAACAATAGCTTACATTTAGAGCAATCTCCAGAGTGTATTTCTCTTTCAACCACTAGGATATAAAGCTTTCACAACAACGTGTTAACTTTTTTTATTAGAAGTATTAAATGATTTCACATCTCAAGAAATCGCCCAATGGTGACTGACTGGCTGGCTTCAGCTTCTCTGTGTTATTTAGATATCTTGGAAAACTGTGAGCAGCGCACCGACCATCGAGGCTTATCTGGACTAGAGATGAGTAGATAAGCTAAAACGGAGCATGTGTTTGATTGTTTTGCTGAAGGGGCTCTTAGCTTCACGGTTAATACCACTCTGCAAAAGTCAAAATAAAGACTTATTTATTTGCGTTGTGTTCTGTCACATGCCGGTGCCTTTAAAAAGATATTTTTACTTTGGGCCTGAATTAGACCTCTGATGTCTGCACACTTATCGCTCATAAAATATGCAAATCACATTTGAATATCACATACATAATATGCCAAGTGTTTGAAGAAAAACAATTAAGGGTCGATCAGTTATTATGAATGAAGTGTTTTTGAAGGGTTTAGGAAATTACGCACACGATGACCACAAATTACGCATGACTTTTAAGCAGCGGTTTGCTTAAGAATTGACTGACTGAAAGATAATACACCCAATGTAAGATTTGTGTTTGATCATATGGCTCTTTTACACATTAATTTCAAGCAGATATTTTGTCTGCTGTTGATTGTTTTTTTTATTATTATTATTATTTGGTCAAATCTTGCAACCAAAGTCTTGTCGGAAAACGTGTTATGGTTATGTGTAGGACAATCAGGTGCCAAATGGAATCGACGTGTACTTAATAAAATTGCATAACATTTATTTATCGTTGGAGCAGCCGTAAGTGGAAATTAAGCTCGTATTTAGAACATTTATTTCAGCTGAGATGAAGCGCGCACCGGTTGGTTCTTTTCGCAGCGGGGGGTCAAAATGCATTATTTTAGTTTGCGCTGGCCTTGCAAAGGCTTCAAGTACGTGGACCCAAAATAGAAGCTCTAGAGCTTTACGCTACAGAGTCGGATATCGTTGAAATGCCTGCTCAAACACTTAGCACGAATGTTTGCTTTGCCGTCAGAGCCGCAAGTTTTCCAAAGCTTTTCCTCAGATCCAGACCTTTAAACACAAAGAGAACCTGCACATACAAATATTGACATTCACGTCGGAAAAAAAAGAGGCAGTCCAGGCTACGCTGCATGCGCACTGAGCCGATACTGGACTAACTTAAACAGGTGACACAGAAATTTTCCATCTTGTATAAAATGGTAAGAGCTGAGCTTGATGCTGGCACCGCAGGCTCTGTGCTGCATACTTGACCTTCAGTGAGGGCCCAAGCGTCGGCCTGGAGAGGAGAGCCCACCTCCAAAATACTACACATTTAAGAAGAATGCACTGAGAGTGGCTGGCTGAAAAAACACACCAAAAAAACCCAAAACAAAACAGAGGAATCAAACTGTTCATTCACAACTATGGAACATGCGGTTGAAACTGTGCGTGAGATTAAATATTACAGCGCAAAATATCACTTGAGGCGCTGACGGATGCCGCACACATTCTTTACGTTTCTGTCGTGTTGTCACGCGATATCAAAAACTGAGCAAAGGTGCCACAGTGGCCCGAGGAACAGCAGCAAAATGAAAACAATCGGTGCAATCTCGACATCTATCTAAGATATTTTTTCATTTCTCTCCATCAGAGACAACTGATCGAAGAGGATTCCGGCTCTTTCACAAAGCAATGAAACCTTCACACACCGCATTAAGGTGTTGCTGGACGTGCGATGCTACTGAGAACAAATTGATAACACAGTGGATTTTAGAAGAAAAAAAAAATAGATAGATAGAGCTCATAAAGAACTCATTCCAAATCATGTCAAAATCAATACATAACAGTTCTGAAAGGAGCGATATGGATCTTTCATGTAAAGCATTCTATCTTAGCCTCTGTCTCATATTAACACACTGCTTCAAAACACACCCCGCACTCTGACTCTCTCTCTCTCTCACACACACACACATACAGAGTCACGCACGTCCACACACTCTACGCTCCCCCTCCACATACACTTTAGTAGGAATAACATTGCTTTCTATTTCTCCAGCCAGCTTCGTACCATAAACGGCAGAGGGGTGGCGGGGGACGTAGACCACATGCCACACAAGTTCTCTGCGAAGGGCACTGTGAAGCTCACTGACCTTTGGGACGCGGAGACAGGCCGCCATAAACAGATTTAGCCAGTCTCAAAGTCAAAAGTGCTCAAGAGCAGTGAAAGACCTATTGTAAAGACCTGCAAAGCCAGGCGAGATTTCACCCTGGTTTACAATCCAAATATCCAAAGGTTGTCTGCAATGGTGACTGATTTTATTTTTTTGACAGAGATGTTTTTTTATTCTCTCTTATATCCTCTATAAACTGAAATATATCGAACTAGAATGCAAATATAACTAATGAGTGAAAGTGATATTAGCAGTGAGACGGTGATCATTTTAGTTTTTGAGGAGAAAGGACGGCAGGTAAATGAGGGAGTGGAAAAATGAGGGGTTCATTAACACGTGAAAGCTCTTAATAATGGTTCCAGCACCAGATAATTTTTCACAAGGAAAATCAAAATGAAGGACAGAAATACCTGCACGAATCGGCCACACAGACAAGCCACGCATAAGATCAACAGATGCGTCTGGTTTGAAGTTCAAGTTAAAATGTTGAGATATCCGTTTGGCAGCGTTCAGGGAGCGCACGAGGCCACGTTGTTCACTCACACACACAATCCGTGCAACACAGGAACACACAAACGACTGTTTACATCATTTAATCTCGGTCACAAATGTGATTCACGCTGCGCTAAGGGAAATGCGAGTTGTGTGATGCTCACACCGTTTTTAACCATTCAGTTCAATTCAATACTAACAGATTATGCAGAATGCAGCTGTTGGAAATTCCATATTATATTTAACAGAACGCCAATCTAAAATACAGATCATGAATGCTGCTTTATTCTCTCTCGTCCTCTTTTACATTTTGCCAGACTGTACTGCGTATTTTTACAAGCTCAAATGAGTATAAAACTAGAAATATAAATAATTGAACCTAATGAAGTTATTACAATTATTTTTGGTTAGATTTCAACTGCGGATACACGGAGAAGGTTTCCTGAACCCTTTAAGGCTTTTAGACGATATTTGTAACACAACTGAGCTTCAGAGGTTGTTTTTTAAATAATGGTTGAGATATTGCAGGAGCGTCATGGTGCATTTTGCATCTATTATTGTCCTCTAATCAAGGCAACACACAAACATAAGACACTATTTATCCCCCTTCATGGTCAACAGCGCGTTTGATAGGCTAAAAAGATTGGAGCTGTTATGAATGATGTCCCCTGGACGATGAAATTCAATAACCGCAATTCAAAATCTTCCCAGTATTATTTCACAGTGCTGGTTGTTATCATATTGCAGCAAACACTTGGTACAGTTGCTGGGTTTGCTTTGCATCAGCCTGGCGCCACTTCAGAACTAATGCACTGTGGATTCCTTTGATTAAAACATACACGGACATATGGATGTTGTCGCCCGTGCGTAAAAGGGCGCATATCAAAACATTACGTCTGCAATTCTCTTATTATACGGACGAAACTATTCAAATTCACATAGCTAGTCATTCAACTGAAATAACTCTTCAAACCACTTTTAATCAGATGCGTAAATGTACATGAAGAGCATTTTTTTCCCCCAAACCACAAATCCAGCAGAAGCCAAATATTGAAAGTATCATTTTGACTAGATTTGTATTATATACTCACAAACGATTTCAGTTAATAACATGACCCGTTTATAATATTTTCAGAGGTAATTTTGGAATCCAGCATTTTAAAATTATTATTCTTAATATCTGCAAACTGACGCATTGTATCTCATGGAACAGAAGCGCGTCCGGTTATTCCCTGGGAAGATATTACAGCTCCTATATTCATTCCATACATGCGCTGTATATACGAAACATAAAGAACTGTTATGCATTATGTTGATGAGTATATTAGAAGAGTATTTGTAGCTTAATTGAGGGAGGTGGATGTTTATATTAAGGCAAACAGGCGCAAATACGAGAGGCGTCTGTGAGCCGCAGACATATCATTACAGTATGGCTACTATGAGATCACATCTATATATGTTGTTTTAATTACAGCGAGTCTGAAATATATCTTCACTGATAAATGTTCAAAACAGAAGTTAATACAAGAGGATTGTGTTCAGTCGTGAGCATCTTTCATGTGTGTATTGGTGCTGTGATCATGGACAGACTGACCCAGGACAGGTCGTTTGCAGGAGCGGCCGTTCACAGTTCACTGAAAAGGCAACATCTGATCTCAACACAGACACAGCACAACAGTTTCCAGTGGATCAAACTTCACCTAACTGAGACTATACTGGAAGCTGCTGAGGACATTAATGCTTGCTTAGTTGGCTGAGAGGAAACACTGCACAATCCTGCATTGCTTTACACTTCCCTGCCAGTAGGGAGAGCTTTGATTTTAGATATGGTTTATTACCAGCGTCACTGTCCTCTGCAAAGATGCATGCTATTTGAGAAAGACTTCTGGTCTGTGTGCATGTACTATTAAACAATGTTTTGATATGTAATTATCACGTATTTAAATCCATAATGCAAACCAGAAGATGGGATGCGTAAAGAGAAAAGGACTGGCCAAGAGGCCTGACTATATGGAGCACTGGGGTGTAACCCTATTACTGCTTTACAGAGCTATTGCGTGTTTAGCTGCGCCGTTATAGGCTTGTAGCATACCAGTGACATTGATTAGGACGAACTTCAAGGGAAACCACAAACAGACTGAAAAAATGTGAAACAGTTTCCCCCGCTTAAAGCTCATTCAGTTGTTGTATAGTAGTTGCAGGCTATTATAAAATTGGAATATTCAATGTAAGATGGGGTTCAGAATACGCATCTGGCCGCCATTTTGCATTGAAAGCAGTCATATGTACCTATAACCTACCTTTGTATCTGAGCGGCCATAATAAAACGAGGCCAACCTGTGTGGGCTCCTATTGATTATAGTTCACAGCATGCACAATTATGTGCCAACAAAACACCATCTCAAATGCTTCCAAATGTCCCATTAATGTTCCAGATCTTTATTTCACTGCGGTGCTGGACACATGTATTTTTGAACTGTGTTACGGGTCACGTCTAATAAAATAATGCCACCAGTGAAGAGTCAGAAAAGCGGATTTGAAAGCAGAACACACAGAGAGGCAACCTAATGACAGACTGAGGTAATACCAATAAACGTTTCAATACTCTGTTTATTGAAGACCTTACGCATATACATTCATATCATTATTACTTTTACAAGACAACGTAGCAAACCTTACAAGCGCAAAGAAGGGAATGCAATGAGGGACGAAATAAAGGAACGATAACAAACAACTAGTACACAGAAACAGGGTTTCTTTAAATGTCATGTATGGCAAAAAAAAAAAATCTTGCATATCACTTCTTATACCCATTCTTGGCAGTATGATATAATAGGCCTACATTTCGAACCCTCACGACCACAAATAGGCTATATGGAATGCGATATTGTACAAGACGGTCAATAACATAAAGCACTATTACATAGCGATAGGTGATCCTCAAACAGGATGCAAATAGTAACATATGTAATTTCATTTTACACGTTATACACGAGTACAAGGTAGGGAAAGGGACAACACTGAGCACATTGCAAGGAGCAAGTACATTAAGTAGGCCTAATAGGCCCTCCGTCCTTCCACCCTAATAATAATAATAATAATAATAATAATAATACATTCTTGTAGACGCTTGTGTCCAAAATGTTTTAGTTGGTGTTTGTCTTTGATTTGTTCAGAAAAAAAATGTATAAAAAAGTCACGTACAGAAAAAGTGGCCCGCATTACATGACTTATAGCTATTTCACATCAATAACATGCTGCAAATACATTTCACTGCTATAGCTTACTCGTTATACATGACAGATGATGCACTGCATTCTCCCCCAAAAATTGAGGGAGCACACACGTAGGCCTATGATTAACTTTTTCTAAATTTATACATGTTTATTTTCAATGTGAGCACCAAGTTTGAGAAATGCTCTCTCAGGCCTAAAAAACTCACCCCCCCACCCCCACCTCCTCTCCTCCCTGTTGCAGCCATAGGCGGCTTCCGTTTTAACCAAGCTAGCCTAAAAATGTACTTGTACTGGTGAATATTTCCGTTACAGATTCTGGCGACTTTATTGTTGAATACACTGGATTTTTTTTAAGTGGCACAATCTGAACGTGGAGTTTTAATAGCAGCTCAAACCCGTATTCAAACGGTGATCTCACTCAACTAAAGAAATGCAACCCATGCAGGATTCTGTGGTTGTTGTTAAGACAAGTTGAAGGGTAATAAAAGTAAGAAAAAATACCTTTAGAAACTCGTTAGCACATGAACAAAGTCATGGCAATTAATTTTTCAATGCGCAGTCATAAAGATCTCGATATGGATTACATTGCGGTTTTAGTCCTCCCTCTCCACATGCAGACTCCCAGACTTCCTGTCCGTGACCGTGAACGTGCCCACAACGCGTGGTGAAAACTAAAGAAAGGAGATATGCTGATGATCCTCTTACCCAACAAATGAAGTATTAAAGCAACCGGGAGGGAGGATCTTCGTTATCAGTTCATAACCTCAGAGAAATTATTGCGCGGATGCGGCTCCAGCCTGTCAGTCATTATCTGTCTCAATTTTTTAGGCCTGTTTTTGAGATTTTCCCCAAGTGGCCCCCGCTCCCTCATTTACTCTGACTTAAAAAAAAAAACAAAAAAAAGAACATAAATGATGTTGTCATTATGTGTCATTATCCCAAGCTGAACTATTGCATTGACGACATATTTCGCGTGGTTTACATTTAGGACGCAGACTGATCTCTTGACAAATCAGGGAAACCAAGAGATGCATCCTACCCACACACAAAAAAATACATTCTCACAGCTTTTTGTGCGATTATACCAAACATGAAGGCAGTCTTTTTGACATGTATAGAATATAGCTTTGAATGCCAGGTAGTGGCGTGTTTTTGGGCTTGTGTGGCCCGCACCTTTGAGTGAGAAAAAAAATAATCTGAAAATGTTGTAATAATTGCCTGCAATGTAAACGATGGATAGATGAGTGCATGCATTGAAAGAAGACCTAAGGGAGCGTAGAAGGCTTGGCTTTTTACTGGCTATCGATTCACCTTCTGCCGCATCTCTAAAAGTAGGCCAAAGCTTGCTCCCTCAGCATGAGTCTCTTCTTCTTCATCCTGCGGTTCTGGAACCAGATCTTGACTTGTTGGTCGCTGAGGTTCAGACGGTCGGAGAGCTCCCTCCGCCGCTGCCTGGTGATGAACTCGTTCATCATGAATTCGCCTTCCAGCTCAGCCAGCTGAAGTTTGGAATAGGGTTTACGCTTCTTTCTGGTCCGAGTGTGCATCGGGTACCACGGGGCAGCTGGAGGAGAGGGGGGTGGGTAGGAGGAGGAGGAGGGGGAGGAAGGGGGCATACAACGGATTAGTCACCACAGTTGCAAAATCACGGTCACCTCCAAGGTTATGAGGAGCCTACAGGGGCATCAGTTGTCCAAGGCAAAGGTTAATGCCTTAGTGTGGCCTAACTGGACTCAACATACTTTAAGCGTAATTGTGGAGAGCCACCAGAAAATCATATCTAGAACTCAAATTACATTACAGTGATTAAGCACTCAGTTTTCCACAAGATGTCTGCCACCGTGAAAATGCAGTCTTTCCGGCATCTAGGGATGATTTCTGTGTTTTGCAAAAGATCCCAGATGTAGGGATTCTTATTCTGCTTTATATTAGGATTCTGAGAACTGGAGCCCCTGGAAGCTGTCACTTCCTCCACACACACACACACAGAGCCAAACTGGATTTGTTTTGGTCTCTGCCTGGGCTGCATATCTGATCTCAAATCCAATTCCAGGACCACAACAAACCAATTATGTCCAAATCTTTGCATTTGTATTTTTGTTTTCTATTTTTTCAGCCTCAATAGAGACCACCAGTACACAGCGGTTTGTGTCACAGGAAGTTTTATTGTTGCAGTTAAAGTAGCATTAACGTGATAATTAAGCCGTGCTTGCAAATACCCCTACTTATTTGCGAGTTTCAGAGCATATTAAATGACTCTTGAGTACACAGCGACAGATATTAATTCTGTTTACGAGTCATTAAAAAGAAAACTCTCTCTATGTGATGCAGTCAACCAAAGCGCCTCGCCTCTTTAAATCACCGCCTTAATTTGTTTGTGCAAAGTGTAACAATACACCGAAATCGACCACTCAAACGCAGCTCCTGGTTCAAGGTGTGGACATGCCTGACAATAAGGTTTCGTGGGGTTATCTGTAACTGTGAGTGTGTGAGGTATTTTAGGGCAACCCCTAGCGGCGTTTGCACACCACGCAAGCACCCTGTAGGCTAACGTAAGCTGCAAGTTGTGCATCAAGATAACGAGCTCTAATGACGCTGTAATACCGCAAGTGTACGCTACGTGCAGATTCTATTAATATCGCGAGTGTGTTGGGTGTAATAATAGTGATTTTTGAGAAAAGGAGCACTCACCTCCGCCTGCGGCTATGTTGCTTGAATGGCTTCCCGGTGACACCAGGGTCTGTGTGTCGCTGGATGAAGGCTTGCTGCCCTCGTTGAGCAGAGAGGAGCTAGAGTCGGACTCCATTGACTGACAGGACGGCGGGTCTTGCGTTAGCTGCTCGCTCCCATAATCATATTTGGAAAAGGCGGCCGTGCTGCCAATTCCACTGTGCATCCCGTGGTCAGATGTCAATGATGATGTGTCTCTCGCCCTGTCCTCTCGTTTGAGGCTGCTGCCACCTGAGCAGGTCTCCCTGTTCCCGTTGCCGTTGTTATAATAACATTTGCCCTCTTCTGGTCTGGTGATTTCACACGACCGATTGAAAGAAGGGTTAATAGACACGGGGCTGCTAAAGTAGGATTGAGAGTATCCATTGCACGGCTCCGAAGGATTCCACGGGAGGGAGCAAACATTGTCCCTTCTCGGGTAGGAGAGAGACGGTAGCCCCGCCAGTTGTCCCCCTGAGGCTCTAAAATTCGGAAAGTAAAATGTGTCTCCAGTGTGGATGTTTACCAAAGGTCCCACAAACCCTGGATTAAGGAGATTATGCTCGCCCATTTCCGCGGGCCCGACCAACAGCTTCTAGTTTATTGCAATCTGACATTTAACATAGTTAAACCTGGAGGGGCGCCTGATTGGTCATCTTCAAACCACGTGTCCAGGCTAACTTCTGCTACACATGGTACCACCCACTCGGTCCATCTCAGACAAAACAAAACATTAACTTCTGTATTACAGAGGTTTATATGCTTTTTAAAAATACTATAAAGCTTTTATTAAAAATGTAGAATCTTGTTTTTCTTCACTTGAGTCCTGCTGAGTCCAACAGGAGCCCAGGCTGCTTCTCCTTTTACACTCTGGAACTGTCCATGGCCTCGTTTATTATCTTTATAAGCTGGCAAAAGTTTTTTAAATGCTATTTCTTATGAAAACTATTTTTTCTTGAAGGAGAGGGTGCATATGACATCTTGTTTTCTAGCAAATTATAGTTGAATTCCATGTCACATAAAGCTGTGATGCCCCAATTTTACAAGCTTGTTTTAAGAAAAGACTGATGCTCATTGCCGCACTCTACTCATATTTACAGTAACGGGGTCAGCAGGTTGAAGCCACTGGCTCTGTAAAAGAGGACGATATTCTACAAGGTTACTTTAAGAGGGTATATTTCATATAATATTCTCTAGTACACCTCACATGAACAACTTTAACAGATACCTCCAATAAACGTTCGCAGCCAAACTCTGGTGGGATTGTTATACCTCTCACAATTCTTTTATATGAATTTTACAAGATATCAGAGGGCACTTAACTGATTCAACCAGCCGAGAGTCTCTCTGCTTTATATCTCGCTAATTAGTTGATTTGTAGATGCAACTGTGAAGCCACTGAACAAATATGTGACATGCCATGCCTCAGCTCTGACAAACGCCTCTTTTTTCTTACCAACAACACACTTTTCAGAGACTCCACCACTGGTTACCTTTCCTGTACAAAACTTTTTCCATGATGTGCACATGATTCAGGTATTTAGCTCAGAGCTGGTACAAGAATTTCTAATTTGGTCTTTGGTGATCAAACTGCACAACCATCACCCCCAAACATATTCTTATGATGACTGCATGGCCTCGCCTTCTGCATTCCTCTCCCGGGTCCACAGACTCCTTATTCATTGAAAAATAAATCTAGGAAGACGTTCAATTCGTTTACAGCTTTCAGTATTATATCCGTCCTGCAACAATTTTGTCAATCCCACTTTGCCTGTATAAATTCATAATTTACCACCAGCCCACTGTCGACAACATATACGGAGGACGAAATCAATTTATGGATCTGAAAAGTTGTCAGATCTCAGCATTTTGGGATCTGCTCACGTCTCAATTACGACAGATAAAAAAGAAAGATCACGTCAACAACAAATAGTTTGACTCATCAATGACACGGAATTAGACTGACAAAAAAAAACCCAAACATAACTAAGCACACGCGCACGCCGCCGTCAATCCACTCAAGTTCAGACGCACAGTCACGGTGGGTTGAACTTGATATTGAACTCAAATACTCCATTTAGACGAATAAAAAAGTAGGAATTAGAATCAATAAAATAGAATAAACATATAACAGCCTTTTAGCTTAAAGTAATGACTAACAGCACAAGTCATAAAAAATAATGCGAATATATTCATGCGCCTGTAGATACTGCACCGATTTAAAAAGCAACCTACATCATATTTCATAACATGACACGCTGAAAATAAAATAACTGATACGAGTCCAAATAATAAAAATAAACAGACTGAAGTAATTAATTAGTAATTCATATTTTGAAGGTAGGAATTAACCAAAAAGGTGCAGGGTTACAGCAGCTCGCACATGCGTGCTGAATGGCGCTGGTTGCGTGCTACAAATTTGCCAATGAAGTGTTATGTGAGAACATTAGCATTCATTTAAACATTGGTTTGGGAACGATTTGCAAGTCAGCCGACATTTGATAGCTGTATCCGTCACTTGTGACCGTGTATCCTATCTAACCCAAAGGCTCAGGGCCTTGCTCTCGCCTTAAATAGAAAGAAAAATATCAAATGTGTGAACTGGAGAAGCTCTCAGGGATCCGTTGCGGTTTCATTCTGTCCCCTGGATTCACTGCCTCTCCTATCACTGCACATTCTTGCATCTAGTTAGTGAGTCTCGCAATGCAGCACAAACATCAATCCGATATAACATCTTGTGCCTCGGTCTTATACGTGGAGCACTGGGGGTGTCTTGATATCACTTCACGGCTTCTCGTGTTATTATAAGAGCCACCAAAAGCAAAACAGTGCAGCGTGATCTTTACAACAAAATGGCCCGGATGGGCAGTCCAGTGAGTGAGTAGCATGTAGGCTGAAGTCGCCACTTTACCTCGGAGAAAAGAGGCCATGTGTTGCGCCTCCTTGCCTCGTCTCTCCACGCCTCCGATCCAGTTCCCCCACAGATCCGCATTTCACATTCAAACAACTGCTGCTCTGCTGTTCATTGCATCTTTAGGCTCAGCGATGATGTCATATCTGACTGTGGGCTGCAGGCCTCGTGCTCTCATTCAGCAAAATTTGCTTTCAAAAAACAACTTGGTAAAGCGAGCATATAGCACTGTCAAGGTCACTGTCTAGTACACTGTCTGCGCTATATTGAAATTACCCTCCTGGAATCCGCTGGTCCTGTCCAGACAGGGCAATAGCCAAAACAAAGGGCTTTTCTTCTCTTTTTCTCTTTGATTCTCTGCAGGCAGGTTGCCACAGTTATAGCCTTGTGCAACCCTTTTTAAAAGCTTCCTTCAAGCGGGGAACAAACTACCAAGGGAAGCCTAAAGAAGCCACAAAAGTGGTAACGTTTTGAGTTGAAAGGTTTGGCTGATCTTTTTCATTTGTTTACGGCAGAGGACGTTTAATACGGCTGTGCCGCATCATCCTTTCTGACCAACTTTGGTGGGGAAAAATATGTATTCTATTGCTTAAAATTGTTTGTTGTGGGCAGCACATGTTTATCTGGAAATAATAATATAACAGGAATCAAATCTCAAAAGTTGCCACAATAATACAACACACATCAACAGTCAGTCAGTCTCTATATTTCCTTTGTGGACATATGGAAATTAAACATCGGAAACTAGCATTTATATTAAAAACTTTGCGTCATTTTATAGATGGACACAATTGAACTTAATGCCAATTTGTATAAAGTTATAGTGCCATAGGTTGTTACAAGGTATTTGCTCAAATGAAGAAATATCAACATTTATTTATTCATTTAGTAACATAATTTCTATTTCTGCACTGAACAGCTTTCGTGTGTGGATGTGTGTGTGTGTGTGTGTGTGTGTGTGTGTGTGTGTGTGTGTGTGTGTGTGTAATATGCAAATAAGAAAATCACATGTAAACTGCTCATCCCAAAACTGTGTGTTCGTGATCAATAAATTATTCATTTTCAAAACAACTTGGCTGATGTCGTCGGTCACATGGGATTCAATTTTAAAACGCTTTTAAAACAATGTGACTTTTCAAACAACATTGCTGTAAAATTTGTGGAATGTTTTCTTAGAGCCATATATGCAAAGAAATCAGAGGAAAAATAAATTAATAAATAAACTACTGTCGAACAACATCGAAGTCTTGGTTATCTTTTCTGTCTTATACTGTTATACATGTGACTTCCAGACGATCGGATGTAGTCCAGCAGTAAACCATTTAAATCACAAAACAATGCCATGACTGCATGAATATAAAATTTAATCTGAACAACAGTCCCATAACTAAACAGCTGAAAACGATTAGGACTCGCATGTCTTCAGCTGTAACTTCTGTCATTGCTGTACCATCCCCAATAAGCATTCAACTTCAACAGAGAGGGAAAAAAACTTCTAAAATCAAAACAATCCTAAAGTCGACTTGATATTTCATAAATACTTTCAAACACACTGAAAAGAGTACTAACATGGAGTCAGATGAATCACAACAATGAAAAAATTAACTCAACTTCAGTGTCTCTAAATGAGAGACAGTTGCAGCACTTCCTGATATTTTCCTCTGGTCACCACCAGAGGTTATCAGCCCCCTGTCTCATGTCTCAGGCTGACAGCGGCCTGCAGCTCTCTAGCCTCCACAAACAACACACAACAATGCAACTTTTTACAAATTTCACATTTTCAAGGTGAAATCAGTGGCTGATCAGGGTGAAAACCGTTGTTAGTTTTGTTTATTTTGGTTTTTATTTGAAAAAAATCCGCCTGGTTTAGTGAGTTTATTCTGGCTCTTTGTTTATCCCGACCACGTAGACTATTTGATTCCTACTGGTGACAAGTTTAATCAGTAAAAAATTAACTTTCAGGAAACTGTGTCTATTGTAGTGCTCGACCAACAGAATAATTCTTGGGGTATTTTTTTTCTACAATTGTATATACAACGACTTGGATACGCGTATATGGATATTTCTGTATTTATCCACTGGGAATTAAAAAAATAAAATACATTTCAAATTCAAATGAAACATGTAAAAATCATAGAAAAACTGTCTCTTTGAATTACACCTACAGTACGTTTTAATAAAATAATTTGCATATCCTGCAAGTCTTACTACATTATGTGATTTGAAATTAGCCACGTTATGTGTCAAACCCCTGCTCAGTCATTTAATATAGTCAGACAGCTTCGATAAAATTATAATTTCTGTTATAATGTTCTTAAAAATGAGGAGTTAAAACACATGATATATCTAAATCAGGCCTCTTTTTCTCTCAGTTTCATCCCCGCCGCGCCCTTTACTTTGACGGGAATAATTTTAAAAAGCGTCTTTAATGCATATTAACAATCATATTCCTATACATTAGTTTTGCCCGTTCAATGCAAAGCGTTTGTTGTGAGCTGCAAAAGTCATAAAACAAAGTCCAAGCAGGCCTGCTGCCATAGGAAGAAAAGGGCCGTACCTTTAATCGTTACAGTGTGGGCGACGTCCTATTATCATTTCCTCTCGCTGTGGAGACCCTATGGCCGCTTGCTGTGGATTACTGGTGTTAGTGTGAGACGTCAAAAGTCCTACCTGTCCTTCCTATTCAATAACACACACCTCATGACGAATGAATGAAACCATTGGTGGTTCCAGAGCCATGGGCCACAACAACAACTTTTAACGCAGAAAAAAACTAAAGATCAGAGCCCAAATGTTAATGCAAAGCTCTAAGAGATGGTCAGAAATGCAGGTCAGAGGATATCGCTACACTTCCCCTTTTTTATGTATTTATGGCACGTCATTAAGGCCGGCTGTCTAGACAGGGAAATAACACCTTGTTTGCCTACAAACAAACCGCCAGCATTGGTGTCCAGCCCCCTATTTATTATTCACAATCTGCTGTGATGTCAAGGTCAAAGTGACTGCATAGTCATGGTCAAGGGTAAATCAGGAGACCCAGAACTTTCCACAAGGATTGAAAAACCAGGGACCAGACAAACAAAAAACTTCAAGTCTGACGGCTTGGATTCTAATCAACGACCTCAAAAGTTCAGAAGAGCTGGAAAAAGTGACAGAGGCCAAGGACTCGCCATTAAAACACAAAACAAAACTGGCGCACTAACTGTGTTAGTGATACTTTCGGGGAAAAGCTACGACATTAGATATGATGGACTAATATTTAGACCTGAAAAGTAACTTAATTGGACCAAAGAAAAAGACAGAGGCAGTGTTTATTTTCATTTATCACAAATATGAAGACTGATCAGCGTTAATATTTATTCAAATTAAAACCTGTAACAACAAACTTGTGAGAGACTAGTCTTAATCCTAAAGTAAACCTCCTTCACCTTTTAGGATTATTTGGATTAGGGTTATGCTCACAGTCTTGTTTAAATGTAATTTTCCACCTATTTTCCTCTTTCCGGTAACTAACTGCTGCAGTCTAATTTGACTATTTGGCATTCAGGCCTTTACGTTTCATAACACTTTTCGCACGTGTCCAAAACACTTTGCTCACCTATGCATGTGGCGAACACAATACGCAAATTGTAAATATATAAAAACACTTGTAAGCACAACTACAGAGACTCGATCCGCAATGCAGCTCTGGACTGATTTCCGCGCTCAGTGTGTGTGAGCGCGTGAGTATTCTTACTCATAATTTAGATTGATAAAAACAAGTTCATGTGGGTGACGGAATCAACCGCATCCTCAAGTTCACTGCAAAACTCACCTGTGCTTTATACAGACTGATCTTAGAGCAGATAGACTAAACAAGACAGGTATCATGAGCTGCAAAAATTCATTGACGCATTTCATTATTTTGCCATTTCCATGAAGGCATGTATTCTTAACATAAGATAAATAATTAGTGGAGAAATTAGTTGAACACACACGATGGTGACGAAAGAAAAGAGCTCGTTGAATTCTTGCGTGCGGGTTACAATGTTCATGTTATTACACAAACAATAACTAATTTGTACCTGCGGAATGCGGAAAAAACTGAAAATAATACCCTGTGGTAAGGCAGTAAAAGTTTTTTCTTTGTGACAACTGAGGCTAGACTTCACCTTTAGGCCTGTTGGAGCAGAGTTCGCCAATTTAACTTGTGCCAAGTAACAGGTAATAATACATGTCTGGTATCAGATTTGATTAAAAAATGCGGATGGAGTGGATGGCCGGATGGGATAGACTGAGACAAAGCGAGTCTCTCTCACCCGCAGACAGTGTTTCTGTAAACTATCCCTGTTGAAAGATCAGGTCTTGAAAGTTTAAATCATTTCTATGAGGAATTGATAGAAAAAAATTAGTCCAAATTAGCACCACTCATTTTGTGTATTTCTCATGTTTCAGAAACTGCGTGTTGCCACTCTCTAACCACGCGTGATAAATGTGTCATCTCCTGCTGCCATTAACACGACTCCTTGATGCTCAATAAGTCTTAATCAAGCACTTTGCAACATAAAATCTTCACTCGCTCAACCGCTGCTGCTGTTACAGACTCGAGCTGAAGAGGAAAGGGGACAGCGGGTTAGAGCCTGTGCTGCTAAATGATACCAGTGTAACTCGAAACGAAAGAAAATGCTGCGAGTGGGATGGTAGATTGACTTGAATATTTAAGCATTTTCATGATCATCATTTATTTATGAAACACGTTACCAGTACGCAATTCAACACCACAATACAGTTCACATAGCCTACTGCACGAAAAGTAGAAATTACAGGCTTCGTACAAGATGTGTGATCAGGTGCAATGCTACACTAACAAAGACCAAAAAATAAAAAATAAAAAATAAAAAAGTAAAAAAAACGATTGTGCATTTATGTGTAATACTCACTGACTTTAATGGTTTACAATCATTCCAGTTGCATGACAGAATCCTTCACTGACAAAGGAAAACATACAGGTCTTGGGATATTCCAGTTTACAGTTCCGCCATACTAGATAATATGAATTAAATAATAAAGGCATTGCACTACACAGATTAACAACATAGCAGCCTTTGTTTTACCCTAGGCTGAAGAGAACATATCCCACTCAGAGGACCAAAGTTTTTTTGAAATTCAGAAGGAATAAAAAAAAAAATCATTCTCGCTCTCGAAAGTCCTCTGTGAGCTTTTTGCTGGAGATGTCTAAGGCTCAAGTTCACTGTGTCATTACGCCATAATTCTTGTCCACATGGCGATTATCTTTCATCAAACGAACCTTCTCCCCAGTTTTGATCTGCCTCCGTTGCAAGTCTTAAGAAAATGTCATCAGTCCTTTTTTTGAGATTTGGCTTGAAAATGAAAAAAAAAAGAAGCAAAAACACGCAATACTTGTCTTTGAAATACAGATATCGTTTTAAATATTATATATTTATATATGTACATTCATATAAAACAAATGTGAAGTGAATTTTCAATATTTTCACAGTTTTTTTAGAGCATCATCTCTAAACTGAAAACGGAGGGGGGGCGTGGTGGCGTGGTCGATAGAGATGATGGAACTTAAATTAAAAAAAAAAAAAAAAAACAGCCAAAAAATGTTCTTCAGCCATGATTTTCGATGCAAGAGGTAAATACATGGCGTGATGTTTTGGAAGGTATGAGTTGCAGTTTCAAAGGAGGTCGCTGATCGTATCAAGTGGTGTGCATGTGATTGCTCTTGGATTTACTGACAAATTTTTTCTCCTTGACTCGTCGGTTTTGGAACCAGATGGTAACTTGGCGCTCTGAGAGGTTGGTGGCGGCCGAGATGCGCCTTCTCTTGTCTTTGGTGATGAACTTGCTGGCTGCATACTCTTTCTCCAGCTCCTTCAGCTGGATCTTGGTGTATGGGACACGCTTTTTGCGCCCACGACGATAACTGCTGACTTCGGGCTGCAATGGCACAACATCTGTAAAGAAAATGCAGGGGGAATATTAGACTGTGCGCAAAAAAATAAACACCGCAATGTTTCACTTCACTGCAGCTGACAAGCCTGCTCTATTTCTGAAGCAAACTGTGCAATGTTTCCATTCAATTACTGACTTTATCTGACAGAAAGTGCTTTCAGAATAATTTTATTTTCAATATCGAACCCCAGCTCTCTCTCTCTGATCGAGTGTGTGTGTGTGTGTGTATGTGTGTGTGTGTGTGTGTGTGTGTGTGTGTAAAGGGGAGGGGGGGGGTGGAGGGGCACACAACATAAATTTTGTTGCAGTCAGAATCTCAGGTGTACTGCACCTGACATAAACGCAATGATAAAATGGTCTAAGAGAGTTAATGTAAAATGTACTGCAGTATGTTGCTCAGTAATCGGCCATCCTTTGTTTGTGTAAATGAACTCTCTCTATCAAGTTACAGCCACCACAGTGTTGTATTGTTCCCAATGTCCAGTGATCAATGTTTTTTTCTTACGCTGCATGTCAATACTTAATCTGTTGGTTGACTTAACTACAGCAAACCTTGTTACTGGGTTGTCGTCACATCACTAGTACAGATGTTTAATTAAACTGCGGAGAAAGGCTGTGTAAGTATAAACTATAATAAGTCTCAATGTGGGCGCAATACGCCGGTCAGTGCCTGGTTTTTAAAAGAAATCACAATTTGGCAGTTTAACTGATAACAACTGAAAACTTTAAGTTTGAACAATTACATGAAATTTAAGTAAAATCCCCCTCATTCCCCCCAGTATGTTCTTTGCAAACCTTTCTTAAAAAAGCCCAAAACCCTTTTGGCAGTGGGAGCCTTATTTGTTCAGGTAAGCAAAGTTCTGGGATTACAGTCTTTAGCCAAGGCTGGAGCAGAGTGCGAGACAGCCAATGACAAACATGACAGGACAAGTATGGCAGTATCTTGAGAAATAGTGGCAAGCTGTGAGACATGAAGCTCTTTACCCTCACGTCATTTTACAATCATGGGTTGTGGATATTTCGCTACAGTTAATGTGCAGATAATATTAGTGCAGCTCTTTCTTTAGCCCAATGGATATTACAACACTATCTAAATGTATCCCTGTTTTTCCTTATTATCACATGTCATATATTCTGCTATGAGTAAATTGGAGATGGCTGAGTGGACCTCACTGTTATTACATTTTTTTTATTATTATTTTAAAGCAGAACAGTTTTGCCTGTCTGCATGTGTCAGTTTGTTTGCATGTATGTGCTGTGCCTGTGAGGCGAGAGAGGACTTGGACAGCGCGCGCTTGTGTTTTTATGCGCGTGTGTGCGCGCATTTGACGGCGTGCCCGTGCTTGCGTGGCTTGCTCCTGTGCATTTTCAATACAAACGGGGTGCAAATGTCGTGTGGGGGAATCCAGTGAAGCTCTGAGAACATATCTGAGATTAAAATACCTACAGATCTCACAAAGATAATAAACCCTTGTGGTAAAAGAAGCAGTCTAGTAAACACTCTGTAAACTGCATACTGTTCGGGCCCCAGTGTCCATTATCAGATATCATGCATGTTGCATGACAGTGAGTAAAGCAAAAGGCGAGTCTGAATTAAAATGTGAACCATTTGTGTCATTTGGTGCTGAGGTATGCAATACAAATGTAAGTCAAATGAAGCCTATATGCAAAAGACTGTGGACACGCAGGGCGCAGAGATTTATTGGCACTATCCAAACACAGTGGGCTAGCTTAGTCAGTATATTGTCAAACAAGGGGCAAAGGTATGCACTATTGTCCTTTCTATTGTACGTGACTGAAACTGAACCATAATCATCATATGACTTCAAAGAGAAAAAAAACTGCAGATGCTCCGTTTCTGAATTCATGCAACTGAAAAGCTCCCTGGACTCACAGATCCTGATTGTCATTTTTACGCACACTTCTTACAAAATGCACGATGATTTGTTTGGTGTCAAACAGAATATCACTGTCTTTACTCGCAGGGTCCATAAAAAACTATGACAAAACTGACACGAAGCTTGACAGTTGCATGTTTATTCAGCACATTTAGAGTTTCCCTGGACTTCTATGTAAGTTGATATTGGCACTTAAACACAATAAAGTTCATACTCTAAGCAGTAACATCCCAGCAGGGTGGAAAATATCTGACTATATTTAAATAGCTTTCTTAATGTGATGACACATGTATTAAAAGCCCACAAGCCGCAGGACTAACTCTAATTGCAGCCTGTTGGATGCAGCTTTAAAATAAATAAATCAAACATGAATTTTTGCTTACCTGGAAAAGGTGATTTCCAAAGATGAGTAGACTGCGTTTGCTCTTTGGGGCAGTACACCTGCCCATCCCAGCCATTGGAGAGAGCCCAGTGCTGGTAGCCCTCCATGGGGATCAACGCGTCGTGTCGCGGCTCAGGATGGGCACTGATACTGGGCACCACGGACACGTCGAGATATCCAGGAACAGCCTGATATGAGCTGGCGAAACTCGGGTAGAAGGCAAACTCTTTGGCCCTGGAGGACAGATCTTCCGTGGGCAGCGCTGTGCTGGGCTCGGCATATTTCTCTGCGGGGTGGTACGAGCAAGGCTTCTGCTGCAAGTTGACGTTGTGCGAATGAGATAATCGACAGCCGTAATATGGGTTTCCAAAGGGATAACCGTAGCTCAAAGATGCGCTGGATGATGTCTGAGGAGCGGGACACTGCCGGCCGGTGTCTGGAGAGGAAATATCCGAGTAGACGGAGCCCTGGTGGGTCGCTATGGTGCCAGAATGTCGTCCCAGCGCGGGGTGCGACATCAGGTCCCTGCAGTGGGTCGCAGGGCAATTACCGCTCAGTCCCTCCATTGTTTGGCTTTTATTCTGGTTGTTTTCATTCGGGCTTTTTTCATAAACGTACATCAAGGTGTCCGCCCAGCGTGGATGCAGAACCAGCGAAGTCGTCATATCAGGGGCTGCCGATGCTTTTTAAAAGTCGACTACTCCAAGACGGACACCTCATTTCCAACTACATTTTACACCAAGCGCATGCGCACACGAGGCCCTCGTGTGTCTACTTCATTAAGAATCTGGCACGTGATACGCTAACAAGTCCTACGAGATTGGGCTTGCGAGTTGGGACAGAGCAGCCCTTTAAAGACCCACTGCCTCGCATGTCACAGTTTTTTCCTGCAGAATATCGAGTCCTATCATTGGCTTAAATCACCTAGACCCACATCCTTAAAGGGGAGTTTGGAGCCTGTCAAGATTGGAGCAAACGAAAACAACCTGTGAAATTTGGCCGACTCCGAGGACTGCCAGAGAATATAACAGCCTATCATACATGTCACAGTTGGTACATGGAAAATAAAAGAAAAATCCATTTCTAATTCATCTCTGAGTCTCATCTTTCATTTTGACGCACTGCTGCGCAAACTTGGTGTTTGACTTATGTGGCGGCGATATGTTCCCGCTGAGCTTCAGTTGGATGATTAAATGGAATAAACAGGAAAATGATTTAATCTGGAATGCCTGGCCTGCAGTCATTTGATTGTCTATTACGAAACTAAATATTGCGCATTAAGAAATACAGAGCCACCAAAGCAAATGTGTGTCTGTAAACCGTCCAATCTTGTCAAGGCTCATTTTTTGAAGGACGCATTTCCTTTAAATCCGCATACAACTGCCACTGGGTCACCTATTAACATGAGATGAGAGTCTGTCACCAAACCTAGCTGTGCAGTATTACTCTTTCAGCCGGGCATCTTCATTACGTTTATTAATATTGTTGAGTTTCAGATTTTGATATTGAATATAACTTTTTTTGCATGATATGATTCCTTTTTATTTAATCAGTCAGGGGGAGAAAAAAGACTGGTCATCTGCTCTGTGTGTGTGTGTGTGTGTGTGTGTGTGTGTGTGTGTGTGTGTGTGTGTGTGTGTGTGTGATTTGCGTGTGAGATGCAGAACAGAACAGTTTCAGTATTAGCAAAGTTGAAAGTGTTGAATGAGAGTCGTTGCACCTCAACAATATCAGCCACAGGACGAGGTGAAAGCTATTCTAGGTAAGACACCGTCACTGCAAATTGCATTTCACTACATGGTACATCTTTAATTTGAATACATAATTACAGTCATCGCTTACAGTGAATGGCAGCATCCTTTTGTTTATACACAACTATCCCTGCAGTGTTTGGGCCAAGGTATCTCCCGTCGTCATACTCTCAGTGAAGGTCCAAAAGCTTTTTCTGCGATAACGCGGCCTTTAAACGAATTCATGTGATGTTTTTGTTTCACTGTGGGCTATTCATTCATACCATGAAAGTGGATGCTGATAGGCGAAAATAAGACCAAGGGGCATTGAGTCTTATTTAATTAGACACCATGGCAGAAATGCGGAACAATTTCACGCAGGAATCTTCTTCTGCCACAATTTGTACACAAGTGCTCCTTTACTTTTGAACAACGTGTGACTAAATTAAGCTCTTTTCAAAACCATAAAATTTCTTTTTTTTTAGTTAATCTCGTCACAAGGCCCTTTGATCACAACAGCTACGGAAACCCCCCTCTCTCTCTGAGGCACTTTCTTTAAAAATAACTTACGGGTTAATATTTTAAAAATTGTCTGTATTTCTTAAAATATTAAAAACGGGATAGGCCCACAAAGTTTCCATAAAATAGACTTGTGATGCCTATCCCATGAGTCACCCATAAGGCAGGCTGCAAGCTGCCCTACGACGGGTGTCTGGTTTAATCAACATTTGTGCACTGCTGAGATGGCTTGGGAAAAATCAGGCCACCGTTGTGTGTTTGTATACTAAGGAAGCTAGACCCCCCCCCCTGTCCTTCCTCGGACAGAGACTTTAGTTCTTTTGTCTCAAGGAAATTACAACTACGAAGGGCTCATCCAAACGGCAGCTGCACGGAAGTCCAAGGTCAAGGTAAAAAAACGCAGACAAACAGGGTCGTAATCAGAGTCTAGACAGACAAGAATGAACTTCACACTAGAGTATGCATGCAAACTAGCAGTTATTTAGAGACCCTCACTCTAAAATGTTTGCTGTGTGTGAAGAGGGGGAGAAGTCCAAATAATCCCTCGTGTTTTTATTTAAAGGATCAGGAATTTGACAGCAGGAAACCGGCTCTTTCCAACCTAACATACTTTCCATGAAAGCTCAGATTTAAAGAGATGAGCTCCCTTTTCACTTTATGAATGATACTATGTTATTATCACTTCGTATGCACCGTGTTTTCACTCAGTCTAACTTCCACATTATCTCCCAGTGTTTGCAGGATGGTTATAGTCTGTCCCTGTGGGATACACGGATGATATAACGTTGGTCAAATGGACGGCAAAAGTGTGCACAAGTTGTTGAATTTAGAAAGAGAAAATACTCTGAGCTGATTAACACTTCATGCTGCAATATCCATGAATCATACATCAAGCCTAAGTCTGTGGTTTGTTCCAAAACTGTGACTGAAAATATGATTTTTTTTAATAGGCTATTCTCATAATGAATGTTTCAGCAAAAAGAAAATAGCGTAATAAACTAAAATGTTATATAGAGGACCAGGAAGAGAATTAATAAAGAGCTTATCTTTTTTTAACTTTTGCAAGAACTAATGCAATTATTATGCAGAGCAAAAAATGATTAGCCTAATATTAAATATTTAAGCGTCTGGCGCATTTTCCACTCCAGCAAAATGCTCTGACACAGCAGCAGCCCACTCTCAAAACACATGCGTGCCAGCGACCATATACTTTAGTCAGTATCACACGTCCAGCAAAAAAATAATTAGCAACACACTCTAAAAGATATCAACCTTGAATTGTTAACTTTTGTTTTTGTATCATCTTTCATCAACAGCGGACAGGTCGGAGATACAGGTGGAATCTTAAAGGACGAAAATACGTTTGTTTTGTTTTTTTCAAGTTTATTTGGGTTCAAGTTTCACACTGCGGCCCGCTTTATATTTTAATCTGACCACCAAAACTACATATCAATGTGATATTTTGAAATAAAAAAAAAATTGCACACCAAGATCCACTATATAAGACAGCCAACTGATATGAAAATTTAAATTTTATATACTTGTTACTTTAAATATGGAATGTGTATTTAAACTTGCAGATCTTAATTTAAATGATGAAGGGTAAACTGTAAATAGAAGTAGTCATTTGGGTTTAAATTTGTATTTAGCCACCACAGATTGGATTACAGTGTCTAATCTCAGTAATAAGCAGCCAATGGCGAAAAACGAAAAAAAATCAATAATAGCGTGAGTTTCTCAGTACTATTTAACTAAATTATTAAACCAAATTCCGAAATCAAATCAAATGTCAGTGAGTGTTGCGAGTCAAAACGCTAAACTTGGCCTGTGTGGGGTCATCGCAACAACAAATCTATCGTCACATACAAAAAGTTATTTCATTAATATCATATAACTGCTGCTGCTGTGTCAAATTTAGTTAATTCATGCTGTTTAAAGCTGGGCGGTGGGTTATCAATACTCCGCTGTGCAAAGATTTACTGCAAAAACATCCCCCTTTTTAAATGTACTTATTTTTCAACTAATATTCGTCAATTTTTCATTTAAAAAAAAAAGTTCTTCAAAAGCGTAAAACAATCTGCCAGGGTGAGTGAAAGAGTTCCTGTCTACTTAGGTTTCACTTATTTCAGGCACTGTTAGCAGAAACAACTATCAATATCTTGACAAGCAGCCATGATGTGTTGTTGTAAATATCTTCACAACCAGACATCATGTCCTTCCAGACAGGCCTTGTCAGACGGAGAGAGAGCCCGTCTGACGCGGAGGTTTGTGGGGGAGGGGAGAGCATCCATCCCCATACAAATGCTACCTACCTGCGGCTTCCGCTCTCAGGAACTGACTGCATGTGCACATGACTGAGTCAATATATCTTATGTAAGCAGAATATGCCCTTATACACATGGAGTATATGTGGAGCGCATGCTGCTTTGATCCTGCAGTACTGCAGTGCTATAATATTAGTACTAGTTCCACTTATTTCAAAATAATACATCTCATTCAAATAATGACAGCGACCAAAAACTACAATGCAAACAAGTGAAATTATGGCACATGTAAGTTTTGCTTTGATTTGATTTAGGGAAAATCTATTGGCCACATTTTTGCAGTACAGTCCCTCCATCAGAATGACTTTTCACCTTCGAGTCTCTTTCATACATTTATCGATCAAATGCCAATACAAATCAATAGTATTACTTGTCAAACATTTTCTCACCGGTGTTGAGAGTGATGCAAATCCCTTTGCATTAAAAAAAAAGTCTTTGAGGAGGCGATGTAGCGATCCAGGGACGTGTTGACAGCCTGCAGGTAGAGTCTGCGCCATGCATGCTGAAATCAGGTAGCGTTCATGTTTACGACTTTCCAGCCAGCTTCAGGCTTAGCTATGAGATCAAACCATTTTTCATAATTAAAGAAAGCCCAAAACCACCCAAAAGAACCGTGTGAAAGCCAACAGTCCTGGTGCATTTTCAAAATGAGGATTCGAGGAAGATTTTTAGTAAATGAACATGTCAAAGTTAGTGGGATAAACTTTCGACTCATTAAGTGTATGAACTAATTGAATGGACCAAAATCTGACTGTAGTGCAAACATAAATCTCACAGTAAATCAAGACTGATGTTCATTTGGTAGTTGCGCGTGTGAGTCACGAGCTCCTGGTCTGGCGCCTTACATGTATTTTGCATTAAGGTTTGTGTTAATGCAACATTTTCCACTGCAGGATCGAGAACTCGCTTCCTTTAAGTAAATTATATCGCTTTATGTTGCCAGTGTGCATATCCACTAAAGTTTGTGTGTGTGTGCGTGTGTGTATGTGTGTGTGTGTGCGTGTGTGCGCGCGTGTGAGAGAGGTAGAGAGAAAGAGAGAGGGAGAGAGACAGTGGGCTGTTGTTCAGCAGGAAGGAGAGCAGAGCAGTCCACTGTCATGAAAACATTCCTACAAAACTAAAACAGCATCTCAATCTGGTGTTTTCCCGTTCAGCCTGGCTTTAATTTACGATGAAAAATGTTCATAATCATAAAAAGCTAAGACCACTGGACCTCTGGGCCAACAGTCAGGGCACATGCAGGCATGTCATTTTGTCAGGAAAATGCTAAACTGTGTTCTAAAATATAGAAGTGGGGCAGTGCGGGGTTGGTGCGTGATAAACAGAATGGAATGACTTTACGGTAAGCTGAGAGGGACATTTTAACACCACCGTGAACACGCGTAAATAGATTCCTATGGAGTATTTTGTTTCCCATTTCACGTTGCACCAAGATTCACGTTTTCCCTGCAGTTGACACATTTCTCATTGCTGTATATGCGCGAGGACATTTTAAAATGCTAGCATGCAATATTTGTGACTTCTATCTTTTAACACCAACTGCGGAGCTGCAGCCGCCAAGTCCTCAAAAAATAGATCTATTACAGCACCGTGAGCTGGTGTCATTGGTAGGAAGCCATGCTGGCCAAGCAAACCGACATTAGCTTAAGTATTCGTGAAACGACATACAGTGAATAGAAGACACAAAAGTGTCGAGTTTAGGCCATACAGAGGTGTGTGTGTGTGAGGGGGGGATCCCCCATTAGACTCACTTTACCCACCAACACCTTCTTATATATGTGAAACAGCCTCCTCTTGATCTAAGTTAGCAGAGGGACAGTCCAGCACAGACATGAGGGCCTGTCTAAATGTCAGTATTTCTGTGCATGTTGGTGGATGCTTTCTTTATGATAATCACCACGAGGTAAATCAATCTTTTTATTTACCACTGATAATACCCAGCAGGCTATATATGATGGCTGTATGTTACTAGGCTGTTCAAGCGCCATGCATTGAAAAGACTATATCTACACTACAGTTAAGGCCTAATTTACCTCGGATCTGACTCGTTTAACCTCATCCAGAGCAGGTAGACTCGGAGAGGATGGCTTTGGGTTAACCGCAAAATAAAGCAGGCCAGACGGAGCCGCGCCCAGAGGACAGGGGGCAGGCTGGCAGACCACCGCTGCAGCCAGGAGTGGATTTACTGAGTACAACACAGGCTTCATAGCCTTTTTATTTCCTGCACTTATCATACTGTTATTAAAATACAAGTGCTCCATAGCACAATGCTGGCTGCAAGGTGCTACCAAATGTGAAAGTTAAGATATCTTTGCGCGTCATTTAGTTACAAAGCGGAGTTTACCAAATTCAAAAAAGCCCGTGAACTGCAATGAAAGTATTTTGAAATACAACACACGGCTTTCCAGTTATTGACACCTTGGCAGCGTTTAAGCCTCAAATATTTGCAGAATGTTGCACAATTTAGAAAACAGGTTACATAAGCATGTTGACACAAATAGATACAAAATTCTGGGTGTTTTCATCCGCTGGTAATTACAATTTCTACATGGTCACATAGTCTGCAACTTTAGACAATAAAGCACATTTTTGTGTCATAATAAGGAGAAAGTCCGAAATGCGCGGCGCCATGAGATAATAGGCATGTGCATGCCCGGGCACCAGATGATCCTGGTTAATACTCACAAAATGTTTTTCTATCAACTTTTTGACAGAGGGTGCTTTATTTTGATATATTTCCTTGGACTGCGATATCAAGTCATGCCGCAACAACATTTGAGGTCTCGGCTTGTTCTGTCTCAACTTAATGTGATTTAGGCCTATCAATAAATTGTGCTCAACGCTTAACTAGTTTATCTAGGTGCACGTCTAATCCTGCAGGAGTGTATTCTTCAGTTTCCTGCCGCAGTCCGGAGGGTAAAGCGGTGAGAAAGTAGACAAAATAAATCCACAGTTGGACGCGTCTCGTCGGAAGTCCAAGTTCAAGTTAAGAGAGGCGGTCGCTCCATCCGTCCAGACAGCAAAACAAAAGACACACACGTTCATCATTAATCATCTCGCTCCGTCTCTCGGAGAATAAAGCGCCTTAACATTTCTGGGCATATTTCAGACTATATGCAGGCTGGCCCAGAGGGATCAAACATGTGCACAGGTGCATTTTTTAAATGTTTTATACTTCTGACACTGAAATCTTTGTGCAACTAAGTCTTAAACTGATGATGATTTTATTTCTAAAAACAGGTTTCTTAAATGTCTAAATGTTTAACATGCATATTTCAAATGTGATTATCAGAAGTGAACTGATCAAATTTACAAAAAATGTTATTTGTTCGGTAGAAAGTGAATCGCCTGAAAATGGCAACCTGTAGTTTCTCAAAATAATCTCTTTCAACTGTTTCAACCCAAATCTAGAGACTTTCATTAATAGCCAATGTTTCCACGCCATTTGGATTCATGCTGTTATGCATTGCAGCCCGTATCACCCTGCAGCTTTCCAAATGTTCACATATAGAATAATGTGTCAAAATGCTGACGGAGTTCCGAGGACACGCGCTGTGGATGTTTGTGAGCTTAACACGCGCCTGCATCGTCTGCTGAGAAAATCTTGTAACCATAGTTAAATAAAAACAGTTTCTGAACACAAACAGGTCCGAGTATTTAAAAAGGCAAATTAAATAAGCTTTTAATGTCTGAAAGGTGAGAGTGTGCAAACGTGGACCAACTTGCATTCATTTCCAGCACTGCAGATCCAATTCTATCCCACACAATTTATCTTTATAATTACATAAACTAAAATGACTAATTTTACATTCTCCCCCTCAAATCACCTATAACAGACGTATCTATAAGATGCATATTTTCCTTACATTATCTAATCCATTTTTAAATGTCGTTTACTCTTCTTAAGATTCATTATATACTTACTCTGAAGCACGTTGACATTTTTACATTGACGCCATCACAAAAATTATGAAATAAACTACGACACTATAATTAAAAGTACAACATGCAGATAATGAGATTTCGCAACATTGAATCTGAAACACGGAGGCGACCATATTTGTTATAAGAAAAAGGTTTATTTAGATAACACAAAGTGTGACGGCCACTTTGCTTTAAGCCCCAAATAAAAATCGGGGAGATTTAGTCATTTTAAAGACAACTTCCACATCCCGCATGCTGTAGGCCACCAGTGACTGTACGACGAGCCTAAAGTCAACATGAGTTGTTGGTTTGGAAGAGATGCGAGTTGGAAAATGATGTCTGCACCTGCTTGTTGTTGGTTAAGTCGTGCGGAAATCTTAAAGTGAAGTAAAGCGCAGGAGGCCATAATGTGAATCATATCAACCGGGCAAAAGTAAAAGACTCATAACGTCCTGATCCAAATTGCATCCAGGACACAGTGTGCGGCAGAGAGTAGCACTGAGATCCCTAAGAATGCAGGCAAATTAGGATTAAGCTGACATGCATTTATTAATGTAATTTGTAGAAAGTGAGTCTTCATATAATACAGCTGAAACACGTGGTTGCGGACATTTGCTGTACCTGAGCCTGAAAGGTAAGGTATTCAGAAGCAGCATTCGAAAAGACCATTTTTGCGACATTTTTCTTCTAATTTTGAATAATGAAGATGAAATCATTGAAAGCAAAATCTGAATTCAATCAGTATAAATTCGACCAAAAACATCACTTACAGCGTGTTTTCCGCTCTCTGGGTTTGTTATGAAGTTTGGAAGTGGCTGCTCAAATAAACTGTCGCTCTTAATTTCTACTTAAGTTGATACTGCAGGTCTAAGGTTGGATGAATTTGAATGGTTATTAAACATAATAATAAACCGCTTGAAATTGCGCCAGAGAAGAGTGTTTTGTGCGCAGTGTCTCCAAGTGCGCCTACCTGTAATCAAACCTATGCGGTACTTACGCAGGTATTGCCCTTGAGCACGCGAGGCAAAATTAAGTAATTAAACTGTGATATTTTGCGCTCACACATGTCCAAACATTTGTCACCTGCTTTCCTCAGATCTCTACCTCGAATGTGTTTTAAGGAATTTACTCGTAGCAAAGGTTTAATATTAATTATGATTCATTTGCGGAAATGTGACAAGAGTGAGACAGGGAAAAGTAGTTTTCATACAGACATTTTCTAATTAAAATTGGAAAGCGTTTAAAGAGCTGAAAGGACTGCTCATAAGAAACAAAAAATATTCCAATGTGTACAAAGCGTCCTCATGTGTGACAGATTATTTCGTGTAAATGACTCGTTATTCAACATATAACTGAGTTTTCAATACGTCTAAGTCAGATTCCTCTGTCTGGCATCTGCATTTAACATGCGCCAAACATGGCTGGTTGTCCTGAAGACTGAGGAGTTTTGGCTTTAAAAAGCCTTTAATTGTTCTAGAGCGAAACGTATTTTTCCCTCCATATTTTTTGATATCCCACATGTCTCATTTGAAACGTCCTCCAGGTCACTGAAGCTTCCTGTGCCAGAAAGAAAGTGTAGGGCAAAGTAACCAAAGTTTGAGTCAAATTAGAGACAGATTGGAGAAGCAAAGTGGAATTATGGTGGAGTTGATCCTGTCGCCTGCTGTCTGGGAGTCACAGCTCTCATCCTGCTCTGGATGGTTTGTGTGCACTCCTGGACTAAATGAAGGAAGTGATCGACCAATGAGGCGAATTAATGCGTGCACCCAAACGAGTGCAGCCTCACTCTCACCAGTGTATTGTTCACATGATGAAGATGAAGCAGGACGGAGTTCAAGTTCAAAGTCAGGGAATGGGGAGACAGAGCTGGGTGTGCTCAGGAGAGGACACCCCTCACCTCTCTCACCTCGCTCGTAAACCAAAACAGTAGCAGGGTTTGCATAAATTGGGCACAAATCCGAAGCTACTGAACAATAGAAGAGACGATCCCGATTCAAGCCCCAAGAAACGAAAGAAAACTGCGAATAGTCTTATCAAGCTCTGCAGGGCGGATTTCCAATTATCGACAAGTGGCCAAGCATGAATTGATTTGAAGACCTGCTCTAATGTCATATACAGCATGTTAAAGCAGTTGGCTGTAGGCAGATAACACGGCGCATCTGTTTTTCAGTCTGAATTACATCAGAAACTCTGGCTGGATTTTGCGATTCCAGTCCAGCCAAAATAAAGCAACACCACATCGATTTTCAAATCTGATTCTTGTCCGAATTTGATCAAAGTATCGGTCTTAACACATGTCTTTTGTCGTGCACTATATGCTCTAAATTGTTTCAAATTCATTAATTTACTTTACAATGAAAGACAGACATTGAGTCAGTCCAGTCATCTACAGCTGAAACATGTTTTTTTTTTTGTTTTGTTTTGTTTTTAAAACCCGAAAAGAATAAGTAAACATCCCTTTTCCAAACTTTGTGTCTAAGTCCGGGTTGTTTGGGTTCTGTTGTTTAAAGCGGCGATTTTTAAAAAGCATTCTCCTATAAAAAAAGAGACTTAAATACGAACCAAATGTAAGAAATTGCAGCATTTTACAAACATATTCAGACGAGTAACAGGGCGATGAAAAACCACATTCTCCCACTTTTTCTTCCTGCGTGGGATTTTATGGAGAAGCCAACAAAACTCCAAAACTTCGCACCCTGAATTGTGCCACTGTGTCACCAGAAAAGTGCAGCGGTGCTTCAGAGCTTTAATTAATTTTCTATTTAATTGCATAATTAACGATTGAAGGGGCTGTAAAATATTTCGCATCGCTAAGATATTAAATGCGTGAGAGGGTTTTACATGTAGTTATATGGCAATAATTTCGAGACTTAGATAGAGGGAACAAATTAATGTGCGACATCAGGCCATTTGACTGGGCTGAACCTGTTGACTAATAATGGACGAACAGAAAACAACAAGAGGCCGGTTTCGAATGAAAACTGAGGTCAGATATAATGTGGCAAATGAGAGAGAGAGAAAATGTGAAGGAAAAGACAAATTGACTGAAAAACATTTCTAGTGGAATAATTAAAAAAATGAAATAATGAACAGATTAAGATTTTAAGATTCGATATTCAATTTCCACAAAATATTGACCCAATAACACTCAAAACAATCATAAGCTAGTGATGGAAAAGTTTACTGTTCTGACAAGCAAAAACAATAACAGTATCTCTTTTGTAGGGGTATCAAACCATTTTTAATATTTGTATCCATATTTCTCTATATCACTGCAAACAATGTGTTATGTTGCTCACAGTCTTTTTAACTTGTAGACCTCTTGGTATCAGCAGATCAAACTGGAGGGTTAATCTAACATCTCTGCAGCAAAGATAATATCTAATGAGAGCAGTTGTGAAATTAACTGCAAAGGACATTAGGTTTCTCTTCAGAGATTTAATCAAACTTTGAACTTAGAATGTGAACAAAGTCGCACATTGTAAATGGAGAGTGAACACAGAACCTTAAGCCAAGAAGTAGATAAAATGTCCTAATAAATGATCTAATTTTTCACAGTGAATATTGGTGGCCTACAAAACGGTTCCCTGATGTGACCCTGGTGTGAATATGTTCTCTTTAACCTGCTCTGAGTGTTATGCATTCCTGGAAATACGCACTAAGTAGAAATATTTGTTCATAACCTTGATTAAGGTCAGAGTAAAAAACAGCATTTATCTCAGTGAAATTTGACCATGAATCAGGGGAAGATTGTTTTGAGAGTTGGTAGTGTATTACAAGCAAAGCAATGTGTAACCATGCAACCTTACCATATGAGCCGCAATTAAATGAAGTTCCTAAAAATACAGATTGAAATGACTGTGAGGCACTGGCTCTTAAAACTGAGAAATTGATTGGTTGGGCAGTTTTAGGCTGGAGCCAGATGTGACCCCCAGGCTGCTCAATGTGCATCACTGTTTTAAATCAATTAGGAGCTGCTGTTGCAGGATGCAGTTGTTCTCAATACTGTTCTTTAGTCAAAAGCAGTATTTAGAGCCATTAGTCATTCTGTAAAAGGTGAGCTGAGAATTTTCTAGAGTCCACACAAAGAACCTTGTTGCTGCAACATTTGGAAGCTTTATCTTATTTTGTGGTGAGTTTTCCACCAAATTGTACATGTTATATACTGAAAACTCAGTAATGCAAGACATTATTCTTTTACTTTTAAGTGTATGATTTTTTTTTTTTAAATTCAATATCATCATTTAAAGTAGCTACAGTAGTGAACATTAAAAATATCCATTACCATTCTTCTTTATCTTTTTTATTCATATAATTTCAGTAACAACGTATGCTGATTTATATAAAATGTGATGTAAATAATGCAATATCAATATGCAGTAAAGTCATCTCTGAATGTTTCTCACGAATGTAATCATTACCTCGTTTTGCCTTTGGCCTTTGCAGAATTGCATCATTTGGTGAATGTATTATTTCATGTCTACTGTCAATGCAGGATGGCAACATCATAAACAAGATTACCCAGGATTCAATTCAGTTGTGGGCATGTTTCATTTCTTTTGATATTGCCTCTATAGAGCAAAGTACAGTTTTGTGTTACAGATCTAATGTCGGTCCTTTCTTTGTTTATGCTTCGTCTTAGAGGTTTAACGAGAATCTGACACGGGAAATCTCCAACAAAAAATATTCTGAAGGATTCAACATAGAGTTTTTACATACACTAGTGTAAAAACATCTATGTTTCTGCATTATGATTATCTAGACACTCATCAGCAACATAATCAGTTAGGATGTACTTATTAGAAATGACGGAAGTGACCTTTAAAGTATCTTCATAAGGTTAGAGCAGCAATTACCAAGCATCACAACACAGATACACAGTGTACAGAGGGTGTTTGTGTGGTGTTTGTATTGTTTTCTATTGCTTCTGGATGTGAAAACTAGCAAACTGAGCGTGTAAAAATAAATAAAAAAAATGAAAGAACACATTTTTGATTGAGCGTCAAGTATTCCAACACGTTTTTGCACTGGTTGTTAGAAGTGGAGAAAAAAAAACATTACTATTATTAAAACAAAGTAATTGCCATCAGATATTTGACTGTTTGACTGCAGTTTGGTAAAAAAAAAAAAAAAAAAAAAAAAGTACAATGATTAATGTGAGGATATTGCATATTTCACTTAATTAATTTCATGAATGTCTTCTTCCACAAACATTACACACAGCACATCATGAGTACTCAATCAAGGATCTATTCAGGAAGACAGTATGTGAGATCTGCACATAGTCTCACTGCCATCTCTTTTAACAAAGCACTACGCCTGTACACACACACACACACACAAACACACAAATACAGTGACTTGACCATATGCAGTTCCCCCCCAGACAGATTTTGTTTGGGTTTATTTATGCACAACCAGTCAACCGAGCGAGGAAAATGTCTCTTTACAACTTGCTCTCAAACTGCGTGTGGGTATGACCACAAGAGAAGAAGCTTATCCAAAACCGGATATCAACCATTTGGAAAAACTCAATCTTTCCACATGATTGATGGCATGAAAAGGAAACTCCTGATGGAACAGTTTTAATAAAAAGATAAAAGTCACATTCTGTGCACATTCGGTGCAATTTCGTCACTCTCTGCATGTGTACAATTTTCTAGAGTCGAGCAGTCCAAGTTCCTACATCTTAGAACCAAACAGTAAGTCCACAAAAACTTCTGTCCCACTATCACTGTGTTTCTGTCCCTCCATTTTGTGTCTCCAGCCTACATTGCACATGATCACCATACCAGTATATTAAGTGCATTAATAATACTATGGTTCCTGCAAACCTGTACACTTTCTGTATACATATAAATACAGTGTCCATTGTCTTCTGTAGATCTGATAATCTAAATTAATACAATCCCTTCATATGTAAAAATATGCTTATTGTACTATGAGTGAAATATTTTACATTTCAAGGAAATATTTTACACGTTTTTAGAAAAAATATTTAGTATCGTTTCCATTAGTTTCTTTGTATGCCTTTTATTTGCTGATATAGCTGAGTTCAATTAGCATCTGTGTCTGCTTCCCAAATGTGTCTCATGCTGCACTGGTGTTATTTTGGACATGATTTCCACGTCCTGCTTTTCATTCTTATAATCCATTGTTCTGATTGTTCAATACTCCCTGTTTGCTCCACTATTCCTATATTTAAATTTCAGTGTAGAGTTTGCTCCGGTGGTGACCCACTTTCAAAAAGATTATTAATGTTGTAGCTTGTTATTTTAAAGAAGTTTAATGCCACTAAATCAGTATTCAGAGAAAAATGTAATTCTCATCTATTTCACTCGACAGTTTACATTAGACTTTTGAGTACTGTGCGTCCAGCTGAGTCAGCCTCGCTGACAACAACTTCCAAGTGGCTACAGCAGGTTTTACATCCATTTTATGGCTAGAAGGCAAATAAATCCTGACTGGGTTTTCTCCCCCTCTTCACCTTACCTCTCAATCCTTACTTCTTTGCTGTTGGTTCCTCTCTCCAATAGATGCAGAAGTTAAAACAAGGTTGCAAGTCCACCATCTTTGCCTACCGATGTCCTGGGCTGTGGGTTTGAAGGAAAACACTTTAATGAATAGCAGTTTTATGAAAAGTACATTTTAAGATACTTTTAGTGAAGAATCCAAAATAATAATTGCAGTGAGAAAGTGTAATAATTTAATGTTCAATTTAGGATGCTGACATTAGTTTTGTACCTGCAGAGAAAACTGAGCATATTGTAAGTAAAGATAACGAAAACTCCATAAATTGTCCCAATTATTTGGCTAATGTTTGAAGTCAGTCTCTGATTAACAGCGAATGTAGGGCAGCCTGAGGCTTACCGCAGCAGCCGAGTTTGATTCCAGACGGGTCCTTTTGCTGCATGTCATCCCTGCTTTCTCCCCATGACTTTACGGTCTCATTCCAGCTGTCACCAACTAAATAATAAAGAAGAAATGACAAAATAAATAATCTTTGAACAGTGAGTGTAGAAACTCTAGTATCTGAATCCTGAATGAACCAGATCAAACAGAATATTCCTACTACAGGAGAAATGCAATCAAGTAGAAATAAATAAACCGTATCAGATCATCTAAAAAAATATCAACAATGAGACACAAACAAGAAAATATGTAGCTTATCAGTCCTATCCACTGATTTTCTTGTGACTATTTTCTTTAACTCACACTTTCCATTTAGTTGCACTGAGAACAGTAAGCACATGAACACACAAATCAAAATTACTGGTGACATTTGCATTCATCTGAAAGTACTTGCACTGGACTGAAAAGTATTATCAAGTATGCAAATTAGAAGTGAATAAAAATCCTGACAATGTGGTTAAAGCCAGATCAGATGCTGCTGGGTGTTGATCAAAGATATATGTGGATGATCTGGATGCTGTTCAAACACATGGCGCCCCAGCTGCCCATTACTGGCCTGCCTTCAGCAATGACAACAGCAGCTAAGAAATACAATCAAGCAAACATTTTAGGAGAATAAACTCATTTACTAGATTTGTTTCTACAAAACACATGAAGAAGTCTGGTACAAAATAAAATCCAGGCTATCGGGTTGGTTTGGTTTTACAGACACGACTGGCAATAATGCAAAAAGAGGTGCCGAATACCAAGCTGAGTAAATAAATGAAATTTAAGGATTTCAATACCAATAAATGGTGTAACATAATATACTCCAACTTGCATGCAGTACAATTCATACAACAGCTTAAATCACTTCAATTAATCACATCAATCAAACAAAAAAACCAAACTTGCAGCATCATAATTAGAGGGAATTCGCTCAGTATGGCACACTATAGCACACTATAGCACAGTGATGTGGCATTCTCATGTTCATTTCCATTGTGTCCTCACAGCAGAGGGTAACTATGCTGAGCCAGAATTTACTATAGATTCTGCCAGACAGCAGAACTCAGCCCTGCAACTGAGCTGTAAAATGACTTAACATACAGTATGTCGGCATACTAGTCACAAGAGAGAAGTGCCATTTTTAAAAAGGCTCACTACATTTGGCTTTCGTAAAGTTTGATTTGCTGTGATTTGGATTTTTTGTTTCACTCCTGGGTTGCTCTGCTGACATTTATCTCACAAATGGAACCATGCAGTTTTCTGATCCCTCGGCTTTCCTGTGCCGTCAGAGCTGTAACACCCCTTGCTGTGTCAATTAATAATGAAGTGTCTGCTACTCATTTTTTAGTCACACTGCAGGCATGGCTGGAGGGATGGAAATAATCCATCAGATCTCACTAGGACAGCAACTAATAGATGGAGTGCCATGAAAATTTCTTCAGACATATGCTCCCCAGAGGATGAAGCCCACTGACTTTGGTGATCCAGAGTTTCCCGCTGGCCACCAGCAGTTTAACATTATTTGCTTTAAATGAAATATCTCCACACATATTGAATGGATTGCCATGTAATTTGGTTTAGAGATCCAAAAATCCTAATGATTTTGGTAAAGACTGTTCATCGAGCACCAACAGCAAATATTTTATTTATCCAGTGAAATATCTCAACATTTACTCGGTTGATTGACACAAAACTCTCTACAAACACTCATGGTTCCCAGACATTGACTGAATCTAATGACTTTGGTGATCATCTGACATTTCCTCTCGTGCCACATGATGCTTACATTTGTGATTTTGAGTTTTTTGAGAAAGTGCTAATTAGTAATTACCTAATGTCTGCTAACACTCCACACGAAGATGAACATGGTAATCATCATGCCTGCCAAACATCAGCATGTTAGCACTGTTATTGTGATCAAGGTAACTGAGCATTGAGCTGAAACAGTACAGCCTTACAGAGCAGCAAGCCTGGCTGTGGTCTAGACCAGGCTGTAGTATTAGGCTGCAGTCTTAAGCTGCCAACACTAATTAAAATTGGTCCTCAGAATAAAATCTAGATTTAAACATGTCTCTGTCCTTTTTGTATTCAGTGTATCAGTTTAAATGGCACAAAGTAGGAATGCTAAAAAAAGGTACAGCTACAAGAAAATGATGGGAAACTGCCATCAACTCTACAGTCTGGGTGATGCTCAAAATCTTTCGGCACATACAAATCCAAAAAATGATTTAGGAGCATTCCCAGTAATTAATCCATTTATGTGGCAACAGTCTATATTTGCATTTTATTCTGGTCAATAGATCCCCACTTAGATTCTCACAAACCAAACTTGTCAGTTTGTCATACGAGTGTTTTCCAATCTGCCACACCTATTACTCCCCATTTTCCTTTCATATGTGTATGCAGCTAGCAGTTGCGCTCTGTGAAAATCTCTTTAATTTGCTGCAGAAGTGTGGTTACAACATGTGTCCCATAACAGTAATCAAGCATTAAATCCCGAGAAGATCACTCTCTAATCTCAAACTTTTCCTCCACAGTCTAACATTTTACCAAGGACTCTTGAAGACCAAGTTTTTCAACAGGAGATGAAACTATAGTCAATAAATCTAATAGTCTTTTGACAGAAAATTAATTATCAAATATTTTAATAATCCATCAATTATTTGAGCCATTTTTCAAAGTAAAATGCTAAACATTTGTTGGTTCAAAAAACCAAAAAAAACACTGAATGTGTCACCTATGGCTGCAAGGTGCCTTACTTTTTTTTTTTTTTTTTAAAGAAAATAATAGTTATGACAGACCAATCAATAAAGAACTACAGTGAGCTTTTTACAATTTTTATAATCCATATACAGTAAGGGCTTTTAGATATTTTTATACATATTTTTTTCATCTCACGTTTGAGTTACTCACAATCTCCTGTTTCCATGCATGTCAGTGTGCTTTTGGCAATTAAACGAAATCTACCAGATCACCACTAACAATGGTCGACTGTTAAAATATTCTCATGTGGCCTCAACAAAAGCTCATTTTCACAACTGTGCTACCTCAAGTGATCACAGCAAACAGCCCTTTGTTTCTAATTCTACAGGAAAGGCGAGAGCCCCGCTGTTGAAGCAATACTTTGTAATGGTATTAGGAGGGCTATAAAAGTGTCAGAGCCCTGTAAACAGGCAATCAGAGAGTGAGCCATGGTCTGTTGCTTTCGCAGGCATCAATCACTAAGTAATGTATATGAAGTCAGAAAAAACTGCTGGGCATTTGACATAATGTGATAGGTCTACTTTGTTTGGTATTACTAAACAGTAATACATAAAATAACTTTTCCCATAAATGAACAAACATATGTGTGGACAACTAGTGAACCAGAAAAAATGACCAGAAAAAGATAAAACTACAAAATATTAGCAGAAAATTCAACAGGAAACTGATTGTTATCCACTTTTGTCTTGCATTTCTGTTCTGCCTACTGTCCTGCATTTATGAAACATAAATTTCATAGTTATGGAGAGCAACAAATCATTTCTTCTTTTATTTCCAGCAGCTTGGATATGAAATGTTGACAAAGCAATTACATTAATTAAAGAATACCTACTTACGCCTCTAGTGAACTTTCACTTAAAAATGAACCACAGTATACAGTGGAACAATATGGGGGGAGGGCATTCCTGCCGTTATTTGCCAGTGGACAGTGAAGAGGGGACAAAAAATTAAGTGAAAGAGAGGAAGGAATGACATGCCTCAATCAAACAAGGACATTGCAATCACAGTATATATGTATAGTATGTATGTATGTATGTAAGTATAGTTTGCCTATCATGCAACCATAAACCCCCAGTAAAGGTAACTTAGGGGCATATGACTAAAATAATTAACAATAATAAATAAATGAATAAAATAAATGAATTAAGTATTTGTGGGCAGTGATATTTCATTTTTATTCTCATTGCCTTAGATTTAGATTGCCTTTATTTGTTTGTAACATTCCAAACCAGTTCTATTCATTTTGTTTACAACATCATCTGGACACAATGTCCAAATGGATTGCCTTGACATTTGGCACAGACATTTCCCTCCACATAAGTTGTATTGTTATTGTAATAATTTTGATGACTCAACTTTTCATTTCGTGTCATCATCAGATGATTTTTTTTTTTAATACTTCAGTTTACAAGCCACACTAATGATGCCAGTCTCTGCTGTACTTTGTGTTTAGTGCTAATTAGCAAACACAGTAGGATAGTGAAAATGGTAAACATACCTGCTATATATTCAGCATGCTAGCATTTTCATTGTTAGCATGTTGTTATGAACATTTAGCTCAAATGACTGTTGTGCAGATGTGCCTAAATACAGCCTCACAGATCTGCTGGTCTGGCTATAGACTAGACTTGTTAATGAATAAGGAACATATCTCCAGTTTATGGGCCATAGGAGAAACTAAAATTCTGAATAAAAGTGCTTTACTATTCTGTGGCGCTAGTGCTACCTCCAGTTGTGTAAATGATTTGTGTGCTTCCTGCTCCTCTGACTCAGAATGCAGTACACCTTCCCTACTTTTCCTCACTGAGCTTGCAGAGGCAGGGTTGGCTGACTCAGAGACTTCAGGGAAGGTATGGCAGACAAACCAGTTATTAACAGCTTCAGACCACCCAAAACATAAAAAAAAAAAAAAATCTAAAAACAGGTGAGTGGGCTACTGTAGCGAGGACAGATTAGCATGGACGGAAAATTGAAACTGTCAATATGCAATATAGAAGGTACAAAATAGCGACACTGTATCATTCTCCAGCTGCATAACTACTTCGGCCCACAGATTGAAAAGCTAATTAAATAACATAAAGGGCTGTCCACTCTTTTCTAAAGATAATACATGTTGGATCTTTGACCAAGTCTCTTAGGCCAGACTCAAAGAATAGTTGTTTTGGGCTGATTTATCGCCGATCCACCCCTCCTGATAATCAGAGAAGAAATCTGGTCTGGGAGCACCAAGTCTACAATATACATGCATCCATCAAACTATATTGTTAAGCGTTAAGTCTTTATCCTCAAAATGACCTGCTCCATGGTTCCTCACATTCGACAGATAAATAAATAAATAAATAACAGTACAATGACATAAAGTGGCAGTTACCCATATACAAGAATATAGTTTATTGATTCATACTTCTGTGTTACATCCGTAAGTATTATATTTAAATAAGGATTAGTGGGACACCCATTAAAATTGATAAAGGGTGTGTTAGATTACAGTAGGTGTGTGAAGGATCAAGCATAGATGATAGTATTGGCAGCGCTGAGCAGGTGGGCCCCATCCCCCAAAATCAAATTCTGCTCAGAGCCCCATAAAGGCTCGGGTCAACCTTGCTCATTGGGCTGCTAGATTAATTTCAAACACATTCAATATAAAAGAGTTAAAATCTAGATGCTTATGTCAGCATTTTCTGAGCTGGACTACATCAATGAGAGAGACAAGTCTATTAGTCCTGGAGCAGCTGAAAATGTTGTTAAGCAATAGCAAATATTCTACCTTTGAGGATAAAGTTAACTAGCGTCCTACTGTTGACAGAACTGGTACCGATGTGGTACTGATGCCCAGTACCTGAGAGTCGGTATCGGTACTCAACGAACGGTACCAATTTTCGGTACTTTTGTGTGTGTTTATGTTGTAATGAATGTTAATTTGGTTAATAATAAGATTTCTCAATTTAACATATCTATTTCTCAGTATATAAACTATACAAATATATCAATATGACATCAATATAACAACATTCAACTGTTTGTACTGTAACATTGTAGTTGATTCACAAATTTCTTCAACATGAAAACCCTTAACTACAACTACACAGTGTTTTTTCTTAATAATGCACAAATTAAAACCCAGTTCCACATACTCCTATTACTTTCCTTTCCCCTCTGGAAAAATTGTGTGATGGGGGTCCATGGAGGGCAAATAAGTTTAAAACAAATTAGCAAAAGAAGATGGAGTAAAAATTAATAGATACATAATATTGATTAATGACTATAATATATTATCATTATTACTATTATGATAATGTACGGATGCAGGCGTGCTAACGGTGACAAATGCAGGAGTTGTAGCCGTAGATCTGAGGCTGTCGAAAACTGTCCTTCTGGCTTGACAAAAATATTGTGCTTAACCAGATGCTTCCTCAGATTAGAGGTATTGCCACCGCTGGATTTGCACTTGACGTCACAAATATTGCAGCAAGTGTAATCTGCATTGCATTTTGAAAAGTGGAGCCATACTTTCAAGCACTTTCTATCAGCCATGCTTGCTTTGTTGACTGAACCTGCGGCTGCTGATGTCATTACGCTCTTGTGCGTGCAATGCTATGTTCATGTCTAGCATGGAAAATCGCCTACTGTTCCACTCCCTCACAGTCACAAGGAAGCGTTTAGGTACTGAAACATGGTACCATTTGATTTTACGTGAATCGGTACTCGGTAGTACCAACGGAATTCTGTTGGTACCTATAAAAGTACCAAATTCGGTACCCATCCTTACCTCCAGTTCTCCCTGACAAAAAGACAACCTGTGTTGATGGCATCTATCCATGATCTCATCTAGACTCATTTAGCTTTGTGCTTTCGTATTTTTTTCACTGCAAATCATTGCTACAGCAAGTTATTGCACAATGTCAGTCTCCATTTTCTGTTTGAGAGCATGTGATGGAGATCAAGTGAAGTGGTGCATCGCTCCCAAGAAGCATCCATCGGAGCTGAAAAATGAAGACAACGTGGAAAATAAAAAACTGCAGTTCCTAGAATGACCACTCCAAAAGTGGGTTCATCCCCATAGGCCCCAATATAAAAATGCCCAACTGTACAGCAGAAAAAACATGTTTACAGCCTGGTACAAAAACAAGGTTTTGGTTTCTACCAAATTTCCCCATTCATGACAACGGTACATAGGTAGATTTTAATAAACTCACTTGTTCAAATTATCTCTATGAGGTTGGAAAATAAATGTCCACAATGTGAGTTAAATAATGTTGTGCAAAATAAACATTACACTTGACATACTTCACATGTAACAATAATTTAACATTAATTCTAGACTTGACTAAGCGTGTTAAAAACAGTGTGCTATTACAATAAGGTGTGGGTAACTTTAAAATATTATAAATGTAACTTTTCAGCATGGTTCTAGAAATAACATTGACCTATGTGTTGCAATGTGATGAACTGGAATTGGATATTAAGGCTATAAGGCATCACAAAATTTGACAGACATCTTTTATTTTTACCCATTTTTTGATTTTTTTTTTTTATCATTTTGAATTTCCCCATTGTGGGACGAATAAAGGAATATCTTATCTTATATTAGCCGGGAGTTAGAAGAGTCAGGCACTACATCGATGGCGATGGCCAGATATGACCACAGAAAGTTTCACAATGGTTCTTCAGAAAACTATGGTTGATGTCACAGATACCATTCATGTTTATATGATCTGTGGTTTCTCCCTCTGGCTGATAATCTTAATGAGACCCTGCAGAGAGTGACATGCCATTATTTCAAATCTTGTATTGTGGGCATGTTTGTTTGATTCAAGAGAAGAATATCTATGAAGTTCCTCCTTCATGCATGATTCAACCGGATTTCAAAAATCAGAATTTTGAAGCTCCTGTAGTACGAGGCCGGCATCTCAATAAAGTGAGATGCAATAAAGATCACTGGGGCGATGTCCAACGGCCCCTGTGAGCTGCTTTCTGTCAGCTTTATTCATTTCTGTTACCTCTGTTGCTTTTGGAGTCATAGTCATGTGTTATATCTATTTAATCTTTCTGAAACTGTACTAAATAAAATAAGATGGCCACCTATCCTTGTTTTTTCATTCATCATTTCATTTTTTTTTTAAATATGCCACTGGAACACATTGTTGTGACTGATTAACTGTTAGATCATACTGTGTCCAGTTATAGTTTGGGAGTTGAAAAAAATCAGCATCTCAAACATTGACAGTGACAGTGGTTCTGACATCTGACAAACCCACAGTGGAGGATCTGAGTGAACATCAAGGCACAACAAGGAAAGAAAGGATTTTTTTTCCTGTCCAGATCCAGGGGCTGAAAGTAAGACAGACAAACATTTCAATGAGTCCCACACAAGAAGAATTTATTCAAGTTTCCGCTAGTTGCCTTTCCAGTCTTGATGTTGAGCTAAACTAACATAAGATAACTGGCTATTAGCTTCAGCTACATATTTACAACACACACAAATGCAAACACAAACACGGAAGTATTGGTCTTCTAATCTAACTCTTGGCAAGAAAGCACATAAGCATATTTCCTAAAATGTCGAATTATTCCTTTAAATATGTAAATACTAATTTTTTAATATTATAATGTGTACTGTATAGCTCTGCTTCTATATTCTGTGATATTTTTAGTGGTGGTCAGTAACGAATTAAACATTTTGCAATCATCATCAGAAACAGGGATATCAGACTGATTTTTATTGCACACCTCTGAGCTGTGATATTATAAAATGCGGTATATAATATATAGCATGCAGACACAGTATGAAGCCATGTTAAATAAATTCAAGGCTGTCTCATAGGTATAGAGTCAGAATGATTAGGAAAAGTAACTAGTAGTAGTAGTAAATCAATGCAAATTTATTTATTTTAAAATGGGAAACGATCTTAGGAGGCTCACTCTTGTTTGTGACAAAACATTTAGTGAAGTGATACAAGCTGTGATGTTGTCAACCTTATGAGTATGTTGACTGGCTTTGTGGCAATCAAGCTCTGTCCATCAAATATTATATGGAGGTTTCAGTCACATGACAGCCACAACTATTGAATTTGAAGTCATTTATTCTTACTGTGCAGATCCAGTCTTACAGAAGGTGTAGACCAGGGATGTCCAGTACATTGATCGTGATCAAATGGTAAATTGCAAAGGTAGTGTGGGTAGATCGCATGGCATTCCCAAATTTAAAGGGAAAAAAAAAAAAAAAACTAGACGTCATCGACTATCATCCATCCTCACTGTGGCATTTGCCACTTGATTGATGTACAGGGCAGCCAGTCTGAGATCTCATCTTTTCTAACACATAGGCCACCACGCATGTGCATGCAAACCTGCGAGCTACTGCGAAAAATGCCTGTGATCCTAGTTAGCCTTCCCATTTATTTCTACCATTGACAGGGCATGAAAAATGAGTGGGGGAGCTGGACCAAATAAGAAACCGAAAACTTATCACTTTCATCAAGAATGGAAGGAGGATTTTTTTTCCCCCCACAATGTCATATTCGAAGTGTGGCATAACATCAGCTACTGTCCGGACTATGCAACCCTGGCTGATTCTGTTCAGTGCAAGTCATCAGGGTAAGGTAAGGACCAAAAATGTATGATGTGTTGTGCCACATAGGTTCATGCAGTATATATAAAGCATGCTCAATATATATAAAAATAAGTATATGTTGTTTACATTTGTAATGTAGGTAGATCATTTTGACTTGGTCATTTTAAAAGTGGCTCTCAAGCCAAAAGAGTGCAGGCACCCCTGGTGTAGACTACTGCAGGGTGGACAGCAACAGACAATTGTGAGCTGTGCTATAGAGTCTGTCTTTTGAGGAGAAGATTCTCACAAATGCAACAACAGACCATCATGTCACCATATGTGCCAGATAACAGTAGTGCCATTCTATCAAATGCATCTATCCATCCTAGCAAGACTAAATTATATAGAAACCAATCAAGACGTGACAGGTTTTCCCAACAAATCCAGGCTGTAGAAACCACACACCAGTCGGCACACACACACAAAGCAAGACGGCTATAAACGCACATAAGAGGACTGAACCCAGCTGCAGTGAAAAGCATAAATCAACAAGATTGATTTCCCTGGTTTGACTGGTTTACAGTACAGATAAACAGACATGCAGAGATAAAGATGGATAGAAATAGTTCAGATGGATTGCTTAAACTTCCCATTTTAAAGCCTTATGTGCTAAATGTTTGTTGGCTGGCTTTGCAATTGGATGCTGAATTTTAGAAAAGGCCAACTTTCTGTCAAGAAGTTATGGAGTTGGTGCACAATTCTGCAAATTTGAAACACAGTAATAACTGACTTATAACAAAGTTCAGATTCAAAATTATATACATGCAGACAATGGATAAAATACATTTGCAGAATCATTAGTTGATTGATAGTCAAATACATTAAGTTTCCTTTTTCCAACATCAGTCCTTATTTTAAATCTCTATATTTGTGATCACACAGTGCATTGCCTATTGGCTGGTCTTTCCTTAAGTTTTGTAAAGTAAATGTCCACTGAGGAGAGGGATATGTTCTCTTCTACCACAGTGGTTGGGCAAATATGAAGACGAGGAATTGTACCTGGAAAATAGTCTTGGTAGCGTAGTGTTTGACTGACACACACACACACATGGAGTAAAACATGGAATCTGTTTTAGTATGTGTTCCCATTTCCAATTAGGTGTAACAAAAACTATTATACAAAGCTTAGACTCCAGTTTTTGGGTATTATTATGAGTATTTATAGATTTTTCATGAGCCATAGCTTTTCACAGTTTTTTCATCACATCGTAACTCAAAAATAAAGGTCGTCTTTACTAGACCTTTTACAATCAATAAAGTGTTTTTTTAATCTTGTTTAACAGTCGCTTACTGTCAGTTTTTGTATAAAGAACTTGTATAAAGGCTATAAATTTAGGAATGAAATTTACTCCAATCACTTGTTTTAACTTTTGGTGGGAGAATGTCTGTTTATTTATGATTGGATTTGGCACACGTCCTCAAAGTCGTCTACAGCTGCAAAAGCTGTGAATCAGAATCACTTTCTGTGGTGCATCACTCTTGACTGCCACTGCTGTACCTCTAGAGAGTTAACCACTAACGGCCATTTGACAAGGTCTTTAATTCCCTTCATCTAAGCAGTTTTCCCTCGACTTCACTAGGTTTTCCATGGCAGCATGAGCACACACCCATGTCTGGAGCCTTGATGTGTCCGTGTGAGTATTTGCACAAGTGTATACCATTGTCATAAAATGCTTGCAAAAGGAAAAAAAGTATTATTTTTAATCAGACCACAAAACTGTTTGCTTTGTAGCAAAGGAAGGCGGAGTATATCTTCGCTTACGGACATATTTGGATATATGGGTGGAGTCCAAACTGCAAGACAGAAAAGGACCTCTCTTTCCTGGTCCACTTCTGACTAAATGGAGGAAATACGTCTTTGCACAACATGGCTTCACCGAGACATTTCCCGCCCGCTGCAACGATTTTTCCATATTAATTATTCAGAAATGTTTCCTGTCTTTTTGACACCCGTGAAGGAGTTCAACTTCATGTTCCATTACGGCAAAGACGGATACTACGTAATTACACTTCATATGTTTCCAGTTACATATGCTGACGTCACTTTTTCACTACCGCCTTCCAACTCTCCACCACCACGACTAACCATTTCAGAGCAACATGGAAGCCATTAGGTAGCCTCTAATGAAATGGCCAGAGAGCCTTTATCACTATTTATTTCTGTCTAGAGATTGAGTGGATTACATGCCAATGATTATATATAGCAAACTGTCATGATGCATACAAGTTTCCACCAAAAGTTAATTTGAAATGAGTCATTACCCTCAGTGGGAATAGCACAATTGTGGATCCCCTGAATATATACTTAGTTTAAAGCTACTGTTTCAAAATGTATTAGATGTCCTGTCAGTGCTGGGGAATTTAATTAATATGATGATCTCAAGCAAATATCTCTCAGTAGTTATTGCCGTTTTGTATGTGTAATGGAGATACTTGTCTTAATCATTTTTCCTCATGTCAAGCTTTGCTTAGGTACTGACATCTGGGCATTTATAGTGCTGGCAAGCAATGACTGCTGGCCGAGGTTTAGCATACTTCGAGCCATACCTTAGAGGGCTAAGCAGGGGTTTGTTCAAATGGAGAGATCTTCCTGCAGCAATTTAAACTAAATCCTGAAACAAGCCAAAAGTTCCTCAGTTTGGACTGAGCTGGCTGAAGCAACCACCACAAATTTTATTGTGCATAGATAATTTGTTTGAATAGATTTGTTTGAGGAGATTGGGTTCAATGTCAAAGTGAATCCAAAGTGTGCAATATCCTTGTAGCCAACAAAACACTTTACACAATGCATAACAGACGGCTACTCTTATCAGACATGTATGTTTCACTTTGTCAACTAACACAAAGAAAAAGTTGTGCAATTGAGTACAATGTACCTCCAATTAGTACCACCTACTTACGCTCATACTAAGAGTATGTCAGAGAATTGTTGCTTTGACTCATCAGATTTGTTGAATTGGCATGCTTTATATTGTAAGGTGTACCTAATACGTTGGGAAAATAATTTTTAAAAAACAGTCTCTTTTTTGCACAGGGTTGAATCAACACCTCTGACACATTCCGAACAGTAACTATAATACATGTTACACAAAGGCAGCTTATTTACAACCCATTTGCTTTACATTGTACAAGTGTTGGTTTTACTGTGTCCAGCTTCTGTATTTCATCCCTTTATAAAATAAATGCTCAATGTTGAATAAAACTTTATTTTTGACAAGGCAGACAACATCATAATTGTAACAAAGATGCAGTTTACTTTATGTTTGCTGTTTGTTGGGTAAGTATAAAAACGCTCTTAATGGAATGAAAAATCAAGCACAGCCTCTCTACTCTTTTCCTCATTGTGGTGTCAATCATTGTGCCATCCCCACAAACGTACAATAAAACAATAAATATGTTTATAGCAAGACATAACATTTGACTGTAAATATGTCTTGGCCAACACACAAATAAATGGGTATGCCACTTGAGCACCATATGCAACTAATTATGAACTCTTTTTTTGTGTTTTAACAAGAAAGTGAGGGAGACCAGAGGAGATAAAGAGGGAGACACGACAGTTAATCTTTTGGTGTAATTTTCATTTAGCAGTACTTGCAACATCTCACTTGTGCATGTACACACAAAAAAGAAAACATGAAGTAAAGAAGCACAATGAAGAACACTGTAGCCCTACATTTCTGTAACGCTGTTATTAAACGGATTAAACAGCATACAAGAAAGACTGTGCTAACCGACAAATTATTGTATACATCGAAACTGTTTCAGATTTTAGCCTGACAACATTCCAAATCCTGCTCCACCTCAATGAGAACACTTTGTTCTTGTGTGTAATCACTGGTACTGGCAGGGAGACTGCTGTGGTTATGAAATGCAGCCAAACATTTCATAGAATGCACCAGTAAGGGAGAAAGACTAAGCACACTAGCTCAATTGTCCATGTTTGCTTCTATGGCATTCTGATTCCAACAACTGCAACAACTAACCAGTCAGCCAGACATTACTGATACGACAAACTCAATTTTGAGACTTCTTCTTTGGTGGCTGATTGAGTTGTCCTTGGTCTTAAGAAACAAAAGACTTAAGGGTGAGCAATAAATCAATGCAGACCTTGTTTCCCCTGGGCTATTGAGCCACTTGGGGTGTAAAACGCTCAAAGGCAATGAGCACTTGAAAGTCTGGAGCTGCGGACAGATTCTGCCCAGCAATTATCCTGTCTGCGTGCCTCCTAAACACTGCATACCAGATATGTTTGGGCCTCTTCAGCAACAGTCCCAGTTATGGAGACACAGATGCTAATGACACCATATTTTCAGAGCTGCAGAGACAGAGGGCCTCTGGCCATCACTTCTAAAACACATGCCACACAGCCTGCACCACCCACACCACACAGACCTGTTATTGATGACCACTGACGGCTCTCCTCTTCACTCGGCTCAGGGTGGCCGCCATAGGCAACAGAGCAGTAAATATAACTTGTCTAGGGAGCGTAACTTACTCATAACTGCTTTTGAGTTACCTACACTTGTCTTGTTAGTGAGGATAGATATCCTATGATGTGTTCACATGTTGACACTTTTTCTCTTCCATTGGTAGAGTTGTGCTGTCTAAGACTTTGTGTTTCCTTTTTGGGCTGCTGCCCAGTAAGGACAGACTGACAAGCACCTGTCATATGGATTGATGTGTCCAGCTGGCGAGCAAGAGGTGGGTTAAGAGACACAGGAGCAGGAGCACAGCACATTAAATCTGATGGCCAAAATGAGAGGGGTGTGGTTGAGGCCCAAGCAGAAGGTTTGAAGGTGATAGAAAGATGAGGTAAGATGGAGGGTTGGAAGAGAAGGAGGGGGTGGATCATTGAGGGAGAAGGTGACAGGAAGTGACTCTACCTTGGATACCTTCAAGGTGACTCAGTATGACAGAACATTCCCAAGGGTTTACTACTGCAAAGAGGGAGGGAGAGAGAGAGTAAGAGAGACAGGGAGAGAGAGAGAGAGAGAATTTCAAGGTGCAAAAGCTCTTTGCAGATGTCCAAATACGCAGTAAATCACTCTGAGGACCTGAGGGTGCTCAAATGCTTTTTGACTGAATCTGTCTCCCAGCCCAGCGGCTCCAGAATGACTAAAACATTAACAGGAGTCTTCAGGGTAGCAGCAGCAGCCCACCCATCCCCCACTAGCGCCTGCACAATCCCAGGACTGTGCAAACATAACGTCAACCAAAATGGCCTCCTTTCAGATGTTGTCCAAATGCAGGTTTTGTTTGAAACTAAGAGAATGCTCGGCTGGAAGATAGGCCTGGACACAAACTATCTATTTAGCCGTGTGTCCCCATTCCCATGAGTCATAAAGCTGCCCCTGGCATTTGAGTAGAGAGGTCTGTGTGTCGAGTTACAGGTGTTCTTTTTAACACGGTTGCTCGAGAAAGAAAAAAAAAAAAAAAGGTTTATGACTTTTCTTCTATGGCGGGCTGAGGAAACAGAAGTGACATTGGGCTTGAAAACAAGTTTAAACCTAGGATGTAATCACCTTTATAGCACAATAACAAATAGACCTACACAGTGTACTAGGCAACCATATTTCTGCAATCAACATACTTTTCTACAATCACCCACTGTGCACAAACAGCAAACCTTTAATCACACAGACAGTCAAAGTGCTGAAAAGGAGGAAACAAATTACTTGTGAAGGAAAACAAACACTAATATTTAATTTTATTATGTTCTATTATAACGACACAAAGGAGCATTACAATAAATATAAATAATAATAATAAAAAATGGAAGCCGCTTCCAAAACTTCATCATTAGTGGCCTGGAATCATTACTTGATTTTACTTTCTTTGGTTTAGGATAAAAGGAAAAAAACAAAACCATTTGGTGAATGTTCAGTAAGAAGTTTAGTGCAGCACCATTATTCAAATGTGCAATAACATTAATGTATCTATTTCTTATTGCTCATAAATGGGCCGAGTAGTGAAATGAGTAGTAGTGAAATGAATGAAATTCTTTCAACAGTTTTATGGGTAGAAAATTACAACTCCACATTTTGAATTCATTGAACTGTAACTGGCAAGCTTACTTTGGAGAGTGAATAAATGTTCTTTTTATGTACGCTGTTTAAACTTTTTGAATGCTTTAGCATTAATGTGTTATAGTCTTAACATTGCTTTATTCCAGACATTGTCCTATAGATAAGACCATCTTCACTCCATCCCTCATTTAGCCTCCTCTGACCTCTAATGGAAAATGACTGACATGATTTAATGCTAATGAAGAGAACATTAACAGGGGATATAAACCAGCAAGTGCTTATAATTACAGCAGAACTATATCCATGACTTTAAATGATTCAGATACATTTAGTAGTGCTAAACTCAATATTAATTAATCTAACGTTACTCAGATATGCTTAATTTGCAACTTTCTTTGAATTTCTTCTGGTAGAAGGACAGAAACAGCAATATTGCCACAAAGGGAGAAATGGAGATCTGCAGAGGTAGGACTGTCTGTGGCTCTCCGCTGCCTTTATGTGTGTGCTCGACTGCCCCCTGGCAGATGCAGCTGTCACTGCACTAACTTTTCATCAGAGGAAAACCACTCCCTACAACAGAATACCCCAGAAAAAAAGGTCCTGCGTCTTACAAATTTGTCATATTCACCCTCTCGCATATTCCACCCGCATGGTTTGCGTTTAATGTCAAGAAGAGACACTGCAAATGTCTGAGGATCCAGCAAGGATGCACACCATCTGAAACTCCCAGAGGTTTATCACTTCTTCAAAATGTTTAAAACACATGAGCCAAAAGAAAGAGCTTCTGAATACAAACACATGTCTTGGAAGGCTTTCTTTAAATAAAACAAAATGGCACATAAAAATTAACCTAGACAAATGAAAGTGACACAAGTAATGACACGTTTTCTGGTGTTTGGCAATGTGCAATAAAACATAATTAATTTCTTGAAACATTAATGGTAAAAATGTTGCCTTTTATTCTCATTTGGATTTTATGCATTGCTTAAGAGTCAACAAATGAGTGACTAATTACAAAGATTATGTATACATAGAACTGTTTCTGAGCAAGGAATCAATGCATATAAACTGCACATGGGGGAAAAAAATGCTTATGACTTCAGCCTTAAAGCAGCAACAACAATGCATATCAATAGGTAACATTTACTCTGTAAAAAGGATGCCAATCAAATGATCATCAGGAAGTATAAAGGAAGGCACAAGCATGCTAAGGGACATGAGGTGGACAACATGTATGACAAAACCAAAATGCATGGATCAGCAACACAGCTCACAAAGTTAATACCGAGCTCTTTTTAAATATTAACCACACTCAGAGGGTGGAAAAGCTTAAACACAGTTGGATAGTATATCTTTGTGACAGTCCATTTTACATAAAGCCTGCCTGTTCACTGGTACACTAGCCGTAATGCAGTAAGGTTAGGTGTGTTGTTAAACTACCCTCTGTCACAAACACATGCTGTGTGACTAAACTGCAGAGTAGCCCACCAAAACTGATGCTGTGGGAATGGATACTGCATTACAGTACCTCAGTCTAACTAAGGGTGGCAGCACAGCCCCTGACACAAGACTTGGCTAACTGTGATCGCTGCCAGGGAGCGTCTTTAATATCTGAGCATAAACCAGAACCACAGAGAACCACTTGGTAGATAACCAGCAACTTTGGTGAATGAAGCCTGTGTTGTGGCTTCTACATAAGCATTATAATGTCAAAAGCTCACCAGAACTAGAGCTATTAGCTATGTATAGTAAACCAATAGTCCACTCTATCCTTGTCACCATTTCAAGTGAGAAATACTGCATTGCCACTTTTCATTCCTTAAGGGCAGCTTTGTGCTCAGTAACACCTTCCCCTGATAAATGGACACAGGGCAGAATATACTAGAGGGGCCACTGCAGATGAACATGCATCACCGCATCCATTTCGCAGTGCTTAAAGTCTGCTCAGTACAGGATGACATCACTCAACCAAGATCACTGGAGCACAACCAGAGCCTGTAAGGCTATTCAAATTAATTAACAAATGACCTTAGATTAAAGGGGGAGTCACAGATCAGACAATGGAGGCATTTATCAATTCAATAGGCCAAGGCACTCTTACATGATGCCTTTCTATCTCTTCTGTGTTACCTAAGCCCACTGACTGGAATAAGACACACATTGCACTATTTCTAAGTTAATATGAAAAAAATTCCAGCTATTTCATTCAGTGAATTTATTTTCAATTCGCAGCCATTTCGGTAAATGTGTATTTTGTATTAAAATGGCTTTGGATATACAAGCATCACTGGTTGTTTTTCTACTTGGAAGGGAAATTCCACAATAAAGAAGCAACCAGGAATCCTGTCACAGTGCTGTCTGATAAAGTGTGAAATAAGCTGCGACCCAGATGGTATTTTCTTTTATTTCAAGAACAGACTATATCTGAACCATCTCAGAGAGACAAGTCAATCTCAAGGTTCGCTAATACAGTCCCATGGACAGGGGATAAATCCCTGGTAGGCAACAAAAAGCAGATCAATAAAGAAAGCATGTAAACAAACCACAGTGGAAATGAAGTTGAGATGGATGGAGAGTGGGGTAGTGAGGCTGACCAGCAGTGCTTCAAATAAAGCACATGGCCAGGGACTGAAAGAAAAATAAAGGGTAGAAAGCCAGGGGGGACCGTCAGGATGAGGAGCAGTGGGAGTGCAAATGAGGAGAGGGAGATGCACGGCCATGAAGGAGAGAAAGAGGGAGAGAGCGCGTGAGGGAAATGGGGGAAGCGAGAAAATGAGGGAGAGAGAAAAACGGTAGTGTAGAAGTGATTTATGCTAGTTGTATAATTTTCTACAACGCTGCTCCCCCCCCCTCTTCCCCTACGGCTCTCCTTTCCTCCTCAATATCCAACCCTCCCACCAGGGTGTGCTCCTCCTCACTGTCACACCAAGGAACAGTCCCTGGCCACACCAGCCAGTGATTAAGATTCTGCCGTGATGCGACTGCAGCACTTCGCAAATGGAAGACTGGACATAATTTCCCTAAAATGCTGTTTTTTATCACCTATTTCCCCTTCATCAGCTTGCCGCACACGATTGATAGCTGATGGCACCTCTGACAACTTAACATTTTTATGGCTAGATTTATGGGCTATCTGCTCCTCTCCTTTTACAGCTCAAACTCTGTAAAAATGCTTATTTCTCAGATAAGGAGAGGGAGGGTGTGTGTCTATGTGTATGGAATGGTATCACACCCAGCTAAATGTATGTATGAGAGAGAAGGGCCCACCTCACTGCATTGCAGTCCAGATCAGTGCTAGGCTTCCAGAGCTTTACAGCGACTGAAACTACCTCTGCATAGCACCATGGATTAAATAATACTTCTCACTTCTTAGATAGTATACAACCCAACTCTCATCACCTCCTAAGCAGCAAACATTTGTTGTCATCCTCTTTCTAGGAAAAAGTAAACATGTAAACACAGAAAGGACAGTTTTCTCTATGTACACAATTCATTCAGAGATTCTTCCCTCCCAGTTATAGGCCGATCAAGCATCACTCACTGTTCTTGCTCTTTTTGTCATGAAGCAAAATTGACACATAACATTAAGTGATCAGCAATAAAACACTCTCACGATGTCCCACATGAGAAGCTCTAAAACGTAATTGTCTTTTTGCTTTCATAGAAAAGCTCATGCCCTGTTAGCATGTACATGCATGCTGGTTGAACATGTGAACAAGTGGTAAAGATAAAGCATGGGAGCTCATAATCATTCTCATGTTAAAACAAGTTTGGCTAATTGCAGAGAGAGTTAAGTGAGGTGAGCTTTGATGACAGTGAACACCTGAACACCTGAGTACAAACTGCGTTGTTGAGTATTTGTGTGCCTGCACATGTTGATGCAAGCAAGAGCTTTTCAGCGTACTGGGGGGCTGTTGGACTTACAGGGCTGCAGTGGAAGTGTGGCCACTGCAGGTTCCCCACCCTCCACGGTCAGATTTACAGCCAGTACAGGCTCCCAGTTAGCCTTCTCCTCTCCTCCGCTGATGAGCCTGGCAGATCCCAGACAGACGCCCCGGGGGACTGGAGTGTGACAGGGAGTGGGGGAGGGGAGTGAGGAGAGGGGGAGAGAAGGAGTGAGAGAGAGATGTGAATAGTAGGGTGGAAAGAGGAGACAGAAGGAGAGAGAGAGAAAGAGAGAGACAGAGAGACACAGAGATAGAGAGAGAAGGAGTGAGAGAGTGAAAGAGAGAGAACCCCCGTGATGAGATCAGTGATTCATAGACACCCAGGAGGACACACCCTGGAATGGGGTAATACCACACATGTTTTAACTGGGCTGGCCCATAATTCATTAGGGTTACCAAGGCTACAAGGAGCACCTTAGGAGAGAGGCCCCAGAAATCATCTCTGCATGTTGTTAGATGCAGCCCATATAGGAGAGGGGGGATTAATATTCAAGGCTACAGTGTGCTCGCTTTTAGTGGAGAAGACCAATCTGTTGAGTAGAGAAAGCCAGCACATTTGATGTCTGCATATTTCCACATCAAGTCACAGGTTGCTCTGAATTTTCCACACCCTTTTTTTTTTCTTGGTACCGTGTCTGCAGATGAGGGTGTCAGTGGAAATTTTATGACACAAAATATATAACTGGAAAAAGTGCAGCTCTAATGTGCTTAAATACAACCGTCCTCTCAGTGTAATAAACCCAGTATGGTGCTAACCTCTTCCAGAAAAAAATCTTTCATGTTGCAAGCACCATTGTGCCATATGTTTTATTACAGGAGATGCATATACTAATCATTGCACACGATGTGAAAAAGAGGACTGGTCCTCATTAGCAACAAATCAAAATTACACACCATCATCTTTGTTTATAACACTCTTCTAATGATGCCAGCTTACTATAGCCCATCTCGTCTCAAATTTATTCCTACTAGACAAGATAACTCTATAACCCACAGATAAATACTGCAATTTGGAAGGACAAATACTATGCTCTCTATAAAAAGAAGGAATTAGGCCTACAAAGGACGGAAAAACATTACCATCTCATTCCATAGTTAGATTTTAGACTTTTAATTTTAGACGTTTTTAAAGATCTCTGTGATTGTTTCTGCTGTACTCAGGTCTTTCTTGCAAAAGAAATTTTGATCTCAGAGAGACTACTTGATCAAATAAATATTATATTCATGTCTGCATAATGCCTAAGTTCATAACTACATTATAGTGAAATATAGTATTCATGAGTAAACCTTTGCGTTTCCTGGCTAAATTATAGTATGTAACACTCACTGGAAGCCTTTTCCCATGAGGCCCAAAACAGCCTTCTGCTCAGCCCTGACTGGAGAGCTTAATTGCTCTGATTACTCTCTGTTATGGCTGTCGCGTTCTCTGTCTTGAGTTTTATAGGAGTGCAATGAACAGGTATGGTTTGATTGTGGTTTTGGAAAGCAGACACACCTCATGTTGTTTCAATTAAATTTGGGTCAATTCTGTATCACGCTTTGGTTGACTGATTCAGATTCCTCATTTTCATTTCCCCTATGCACAGGAGACCAGAGGAGGAAGATTGTGAGCGAGGCCATTACAACCTTACTCAGCACCTGGGAGGTGCTGTATGACTATACTGCACTGAGGTTTATCATTGCCTTGTTTCCTTACACAGCACGAGCCTGTTGACATCACACTGTGAAAATCAGGACATATGCAAAGTATTGAAACAAATACAAGACTACCAGGTAACAATATGACCTCAGTGCAGTAAAACTCTTCATCATCTAAATACAATGTAATAGAAGCCTATTAATCACATAATGCAAAACATGGTCTCTTCTAAAAGGCCACAAACTGGGTTATCCATTGAAAAATGGTCTCTTTTTGATTAAGCAATCACATTGCAAGCACAGCCGGCCCAGTTTTCATAAATCACTTCAAACATACATGGCATTTGATTAGAACCCATTAGCAATGAGCAACAGTGTGTGTATGATGTGCATGTGGGGAGGCATGTGCATGTGTCTCATCTCACATTTTCCATGGTCTGCTCTGTAGGATGTTCCTCATTAGTGTGAATATTAATGCGACCAGAAAGGGGGGAAGAGGGGAAGAAAAATGTAAAAGGAATTTGGAAGAGCTTTTTAAAGGGGCCATTTCATCAGAATCGTTATTTTTTTGCGGTTCTCTGAAGGCTCGTAACCGGCGGTCTATGAAGAGAGACATGCCGCAGTGGGGCTTAATTTAAAACCAGAAAGGTCACTGCGCTAAGAAAGGTCCTCAGCTCAGCCAAAAATATAAAATGAGGAGGAGAAAGAGAAAGCAGTGGGGGAGGAGGAGTGGGCCAAGAAAGAGAGCAGAATGAAAGGAGATCAGAGGATGCCGATTGGGAAGGGGGGACCCAGGTGGGAGGAAACACGTTCAAGTAATTTGGAAAGACAGTGTTATGGAAGGGAGTACAAAAATGGAAAAACACTGAGGAAAGAGGGAAAAGTGAGAAAGGATAATGAACTGAGTTGCAATTGAACTGGAACAGGCCTAGCATCAAAACAGATGCAAGAGGTTTTTTGTTTACTTTAATGGTGTTTTTGCAAGTAATTTGTTATAATGGCCGACAATTTCAGGGAAAAACACTGCATCCATACACAGTGAAGGATTGCCAATCTGTCCAACAATCTGTGTTGGCAGAAGCACAACCCTCCCCAAGCCTTTACTGAATTAGGCTCCTCGTGCTTGGTACTGGACCAGAGTGCTAATGGTCAGATGGGAAATTAGCTTTGCCATATGCAACTCAGCACAGAAAAGGTACGACTTTGAAAACAACATTTCTCGCCGGATCAGTCCGTTTATAAGAGATGATGACACTTGATTTGGCTGAGAAATGCATGTCATGTGTCAGGACTTGGCCTCGTTAACGATTGTAAACCAGTTAGCAATGAAGTCACCCTCCCCCCAATTCTACCTTACATTCCACAAACTAACACCCCTGTTTTCAATCACTTGTTTATCTATCAGCTCAATTGAACTGTCCGCTGGGTTTTTTGACTGCACCACATTACATAAAAGCACACAGGAGCCTTATGGCAGCAGCATGACAGCCTCTGATGTAAAGCCTCACGCTTTGCACAGATAAGACGGGTTCAATTTTAATGTTGCTAGCACACCGAGACGCACCAGGCTCACTTGTAAAACAGAATGCCCCCTTCGCTTGTAAACGCAGCAGCCCAAGAGGAGGAAAGAGATGGGGGTTGGGCCGGCTGAGGTGGGGCTGAATTAAAAGGAGGAGAGGAATTCCACTTGTCCAACTCCCGCAATCCATCCAGTGGATCAATTTCTACGCTCAAATTCCCAATCCATTCCCAATCTCTTTTAAAAACTAATACCCAATTCCAATCACAACTGCAGTAAAGCACATCTTGTAAAAGGTCATAGTGTGACCTCGGAGTTCTCTAAATTGGATGCTGGTTGGCCCACTTTCCTTTGAAATACTGCACAGCCTGAAATAAAAACTGCCCTGTGCACAATCACACCACCAGTGGGACCTGCATCCAGCCCATCAGTAGGTGTTCATTTTGATGTGAAGTATCACAGCACAGAGAGTTTAACAAGATATTGGTTGTCTGTGTTGAGGGAAACAGGAACCAGAACTCAAACCCAAACTAGAGCACGGGGGCCCAGGAAGGATTTTCGAGATACGTGTATCTGTGTGTATGTGTCTGCCATAGGCAGCATGCCGGCATATAGTAGAGCATCTCTCCTGCAGCCAGCCAAGGGAACTGATCAGATGGACGATCAAACACTAATCATTCCCTCACGGCCCATACCGAGTAAAACTGTCATTAATTTTGCGGAATTACATCAAATCTGAGACATTCTTTATGTGGCCCACGGCCTGCAGACAGTTATACGACAGGGACTGCTGCGCTAAGCAGATGGGGCAGCTTGGCCGTGCATACTAAATACCACCGTCCCCCATTTCTCTATCTCCGCCCTCTCAACATTCTGCCCTCCTTCCAGGCACTCTGCTCCCGCTCCCTCTTTCTTTGTTTTCTCCCCTTCTAATGCCTTTCCTTGACTATATGGTCACACAGACCTCACTGATTACATCACTAACCTCAGAGCGATAGGCGTTCTTTAACTCAATGATGCTCATATTGCTTTAAATTGTACTATATCCTTGATAGAAAAAAAAAATGCTAGCTCCATTCTCACACAAGACACATCACATTAATTTAGTGTGATGAGAAAATAAATTGTTTGCTGACATAAATCTTTAATGTTTGTCTCTTGGATGTTGACAACTCTAACAGTTTACTTGCCTATACACAACAGAAGGTCATAATCCCATTTGAGGTTTCTCTGGCAACTGATTACTGCTGGAGGCAAGTTACAATTTATGGCTAGTGACACATACCTGCCATTCCCTTTGAATGAGACATGTGGTAAGCTATATTCAGACAGACCACCTGAGGTAATAAAACTGCAGTAGCACTCAGGGGCTATACCATTTTCTTATATTGAGAGGAATTCCAAGCCAGGCTGCTAGAAATCAGCAGACGACAGGGATTAAATTTGTGCAGAATAGTACTTCAGTCAATAAATAAACAGCATGCCGTGGATTTTGTGCCAGAACAGTTGATAGTGGGGGTTTTTCCTACCCAATCCTTAAAAGTGTATATATTAGTCCAGTTCGCACTTTCCAAAGAAAAAGAATTCATTCAAATGGTGTGTATGTGCATGTGTGTGCATGTGTTGGGGGAGTGGATGGGGGGGTTGGGACAGACAGAGGAGCCATAACAGCAGGCGGCCAGGTCAAGATCAAGCAGTTTCATGGACAATCCACTTTCAGTCTAGTCTCTATTAGGGTGAAGCCTCGCATTCCTACCGCACGGCCATCTTCTTACTTCACACAACAGTGACGCTTCAAAGTCAAGGCTATCTGAGGTCTGCCATTATGGTGTCTGAAATAACAGTGCTACAGAACCCCAGACAATTACTAAAACAGGCACGAAGTCAGAAGGAGTCACAGTATATGATTAATTGATAGAGAGGTTTTTTACGGTCATGCATATCTGGCTATTCATACTGGCTGATTGAAATCATGATAAAAACAAAGCAGAAGCAACATAGTCATTGTAATCTTGCAAAAGCTATATTTGCAACAAAATAAAACTAAGAACTTGAACATGTTCTATATGTTTTCCTTTACCAACATCCTAACTAAAAGACACACATGTAAATAATGCCTACTGAATAAGCTAGTCTTTGCAGTACAACCTATTTAATTATCCAACTGCATAGAGAGCCACTTCTTGCAGCACCACTTTGCTCACACAGGCTCAGCACACTATTAATCCACTTAAACACAATTTATAGGGTCTCAACATCGACTGTCCGTCGGCATAAAATTACATGAAGCGTCCTTATAGTGTCTTCAACAGACTAAATTAGCCAAACTGGACTTACTAATTGAGGAGGAGTAAAGTACTGTGTGACTGGATTGACTCGTCAATGAGCAGAGATAAATAAGCAGGCTACGGGGAAGAACATCAATAACTATAATAAAAATATAGGATGAGCATTATTTAAGCTGCGGTTGCTGAGGCATGATAACCTTAAATCTTAAAAACACTAACTTTAATTTCCACTTCAATGATGTGGGTTTTTGCTGTTACTGAGTGCACTAAAACGGAGATGTTTTAACACCCTTAATCACCATTTTTAATCCTGATTTAAATTTAAACTCAATTCAGACCACATTCATATCTAATTACAAAGCCAATATTTAAATATGTCTTTTAATTCAAAAGTCTCAGGAAGGCATTTTTGACCAAGAAAAACAATTTAACCAACTACTGTAATACGCTCCCATTCATAGATATGTTCCTCATCTTGGGGTATTGAAATGTGCCCATGGTGCTGTTCTTTTGTAATACGTTCAAATCCTTTTTGCACCAGACATAATTAATGCAAAGTTGACAAGATATCAGCCAGGCATCTTATTTTTTCTGTTTCAGATCTCACGCTACAGCCTAATTAAATACTATATTTATTTCATCATTATGGAAATAGACAAAAAGAAAAAGGAGAAAAAAAAAAAAAGGCCCAAGATTACTCTCCAAGGGACAGTCTCCAGAGGCTGAAAAGCATGCACTGTGTGTTACAGAGGGTTTAGGTATACAGTCTGCATGTGACAACCTGATGTGCAAGGCACTGGGTTTTCAAGATGGTATACTGCCATCTGCTGTCCTACGCCGTAACGTCATCATGCAGTTATATTCGGACACCCACACTGTCAGGCAACACTATGAGATGTGAGGCGTCTCTCAAACCTATTGCCAAATTAGAGAACTTTCCAGGATGTAGTAATACAGAGTTTGAATAAAACCTAAATTCTGCATCAAATCTGAAACATGAAGGGATGGAAAAAGATCTGTTCCAAAGCCTAATTTTCCTCAGCAAAGATAATCCTTTAGTGATCCCCCAGAGGGGAAACTCGGGAGTTGCAGCAGCACAAGAAAAGATGCACAAGAATACAAATAGATAAAAGTAAAAAGTATATAAATATAAAAAAACTATATACAAAAAAGGCATATACAACTAGTACAAAGTGGATTTAAAAAAGTGTATACAACTAGCACAAGATGGAAATCTAAAGTAACATAGTGAGATATAGTGACACCATAACCAGTGGTGAAAAGTACATTTACTCAAGTACTGTTACTAAGTGCAATTTTGAGTTACTTGTACTTGAGTATTTCCATTTTATGCTACTTCATACTTCTACTCCACTACATTTTGGATGTCAGTACTGTACTTTCTGCTTCACTACATTTATTTGACATTTATTTGGCTTTAGTTACTTGCTACTTTAGAGTCGGGTTATTATGATAAAATATAATTATCTAATAACGTATGATGTATTTTTATGGTATAAGTTATGCAGCAGGACATAAAGTAATACAGTATGCACCATCTTTACCAGCTGCAACATTAGTGATGCTTGCACATTAATGCTTCACAACATAAAGATTATTTAACTTTTGGTACTTTTAGTATATTTTGATGCTTATACCTTTGTACGTTTACTTAAGTAAAATTTGGCATGCAGGACTTTTACTTGTAACAGAGTATTTTCACACTGTGCTAGGTCTAGATCTTAGAACTCGGTAAGTCTGCTTCAGTGGAACAGCACCCTGCAGGACAACAATTCAACTCATTTACAAAAAAATTTACGAAAAACTAAAAATTAAAAAGATTATAGTATTTATAATATATAAACATAAAGTACTACAGTAAGAAAAAGTAAGATAGTGTACATAATCTACCTTCCCAGCTGCATGGAAAATAATGCGTTGACAACAACAAAGCAGTCATAATGCAAACATCTGTAGGAGAGTCTTTGTCAACCAAAATGAAAAATACAATCACAACAGAAACTGTACAGGGGTCGTCCACTTCGGACAATCCGTTGGTTGTAGCTCCCGAGAATCGTTGTTTTCCTCATCGCACACATGAGATACTCTTTCCCATTGGTCACTCTGTCAGCCAACCAATGCCCCCCCGTTCTTTGACATCCGATGAGGAAAATAACGGCGGCCGATAAGACACATGTGCTCTTTTGCTTCGACTTTGGGGGATTGTAGTTTAAAGCGCAGAATTTCAGCATCGTTTCATCGACGCGGTGAACGACAGCTCCCAGAATTCCGCGGTGGTAGTGAGGCTGTCATGCCTGTGTTTTGCTTTGGTTTTTTGTTATTGTTTCGGGTTAGTGGAGCAACTGAGTCCGAGGAGGAAAGCACGACTGTATCGCTCATGTTTTAGTTGTGATTTTTTTTGTTAACGAGCTGTGACTCCTGTATCTGATAGACACGCGTCTGGTTGAGGCTGCTGAAGAAAAAGTGAGGGCGAAAAAGGTAAGCGAGACACGAGAGACGGTCGACAGATAATGTGCGCAGATGTCTTTTGTAGTTAACAAAGGCTGTTATTGTGTCGTCTGACGCGCACGCGCAGCACATTAACTAATTGGACAACGATAATTAGCGAGTCCACGTTCACATCTACCTGGAATGGCTTAGATCGCACGTTAGTCTTGCTAAGCTCGCATCGACGTGCATGGCACTGCTTTCTCGACATGTGCTACTGTTGGGCCTCAAGCCTCGTGTGGTGTAATATGAAACCTCCGAAAGCTACTGTTCTATTTTCTTCACGGATCTTGAGTTTTCGACGGCAACTGCTAAATGATCTATAGTATTTACACAACAAAAGTGTCTTCCCTTATTTCTCAGGTTTGAGGGATGCTTTACTAAAACAAGATACTCTACATCCCTGTAATTACAGTGGATTATGCTTGTGCCACAGGAGATAAATATAAAGTGTGGGAAAGTCACAGTTGATTCACTGTAAGCCCAAATAGGGCTTTAAGATTTCTATGCAAGTGTTTTTGTCCTTGCACATGTTGTCATATTTGTCTCTGAATTCCAGCCATGATATTGTACATCCAACTGTTAGGCACGTATGACCTATAGCGGTGTCATTACCTCCACACAATGCTCAATGAATAAGTAATGCTAAGTAAGAAACACGTGTCTCCAAGTGGTGTGGTTAACTGCAGGCAGGGATTCCTTAAAATTCATGGAGACTGTGTATGCCAGTGGAATTTGAGCCCTACACATGCTGGAGGCCCCAGACACCTTGCACTGCAGGCTCACACGTGACGGTGTACAAAAGAAAAACATGATGACGATGACTGAAATAGCCGTGGTGACAAACATGTAATATGTCATGTTGCTCAAAGGCCATGCTGTCGGTGAGGTTTAGTTCTGGTGTCCTTTCCTCAAGTGTGCGCTCTGTCAGGATATCTTATTACACTGAATAAATATTCACAGACTGCTGCCCCTGTCTTGTTTGTTCTCCAGTGCTCACCTCTTACCTATTTCACAATTAGCTCTTTCAACCATGCATGTCAGATTCTACCTTGAGCTTCTTGTAAATGCTACTGAACTTAAGTTTGAACATTGTGTGTTTTTCCGTAGGTGCAAAATAGCCTGCCATTCTCTTGCGCTGCCATGGAGAAGGCTTTGCTGGTGGAGTTCAGAAACGTGGGCTGCAGTTACTTCCCTCAGAGCAGAGTCGACTGTCACTACACACTGAGCTCACAGCACAACTGGGCTAGCAACGACTGGATAGGGCTCTTCAAGGTACTGTTATCTGACATCTGTCACAAAAATGTTGTCAATAAAAAAATATACATGTATTCAACTGCAAAATAACAGTATGTGCATTTTTTCTTCCTCAGGTGGGATGGTCATCAGTCAAGGACTACCACACATTTGTTTGGGCACTGGCCCCGGCTGACTATCAAGAGGGCACAGATGTCAACTGCTGTGTGCACTTCCAGGGTACTCATGCCCTTGTTTTCTAATTGCATTTTATTTCCCATAGTTAGCCAGGATCTATACTAGTACAGTGCTTAGATCTGCACATAAAACCTTCAACAGGAGATTGATGTTTCTGTAAATTGAATTGCACTGCTGTATACAAAAGGCTAGCTGGTTCATTTAGTGAAGGGTAATGTTAGATATTCCTATCTTAAAAGAGTATTTCTACAGATGTAAAGGGGAAAATACCCCATGCAGAAGACAAATGTCCCTCTTAGTTTGGTCTCTAACAAAGACACAGTCTCTGTCATTGTTTGAATGAATTTCTTTAGAATGCAGGAGGTTGAGTAATGAGGATGACAAAGACAATGGCTCAAAGCCTGCTCTGGCTACTGCTCACTGCCAATGAATTGTACAGTGTTCACTCTGTCCTGTCTGTCAACTGATAAGTGTGATTCAGTGTGAGGGCCATGTGTGCAGCAGGTGAGACATTGACCTCTGATTTAGTGATTTATCACTAACTTAAGAATACTGTAATTGTCATCCTTCATTGGAAGAAGAACAGAGAAAGGAAGTCTAAAAAACTGCTGATAGTCCCCTATCATCAGCGATGCAGTGATTTAAAAAGAAGGTTGCCTGCTCTGTGACCCATGCTTGGGTTGTAAGTTACAGTACAGTTCATAAACTTTGCAATATGTCATTCTTCCTGTCTGTTTTCCATTTGGCCCCTTTACTGTATAAGCGATGTGAAACGGAAATTCCAAGTAAATCATTCTAAACATGAAGCTATAGCCTGTGTGAGATAAGGATAATATTAGGTTAGCTTACTTTATGGGCTGGATGAAGTCACAGGCTGTGGCTCTCTGATCAGAGTGGGAAGCAGGAGGCATAACATCATCAGCTCCTGCCTGTTTTGTTTAGAATGGACAAAAAGGAAAGTGAATCAGAACAGTGGACAAACATTGTTAAACTAGCAAACATACTGGAAATCAGTTGCAAAGTTAGCAGCTAATAGCTTGTCAAAACACCAGTAATTTAGAAGCTTTTTCAGATTCTAGTGAATTTAAGACTTCCTGTGAGAGACAGAAAAGATGGATTGTATTAACAGGATGTTGACGTTTGTTTTATTACTGGACTTTTGTGTTTGATAAAAGATTTTAGCTCTATTACTTTAATCACCGTGGTTTCAACTTTACAGTGGCTCTGTTGTGCATTTAATCCAGAACAAATACTGGAAGCAACTACAGCGACTGTAACAACAAAAATAAAGCATATTGCGAAACGCTGTTTATAGACCAGTTAGCTTACTGAAGAATTGGGGATAAAGACAGTCAGCTAGTAATTGATCAAACCGGCATATTCAGTTTGTTGTTGGATGTATCATTAGCTAGCTTGCTATTAAACAAAGTAGCAGTTGACAAACAGACAAACGTTGAGCAATTTGAATATGTTTTTTAACGTTAAATTGTGGCTCATCTAAACCTCGGTAAAACAGCAAACAAGCCAATGTCCCATAAAGTGAGTATTTATTTGAACACTACAGATGCTCTTAAAGGAGCTAATTTGCTACAGTTTAACAGTAAACTCGAAAATGAAGCAACGCTTGTCAAGAGTTAGCTAACCCGGATTCAGCGCAGCTGGAGCGACCGGCCTAGTTCAGGTGTTCTCTGCTCATTAAGTACTTCAACGGAAGAAAGATAAAAACCAGGAACTCACTCAAGGAAACTGCACTTCTAGACGATACATCAGGATGGAAAAGGTCTATTTCACTCCGATGAAAGATAGTTAGACCTCAGCTAGTTGTTAATGAGTTCGCCTAATTCCAGGTTATGTTTTTACAACAGGTGGAAAATCAAATATGGCGCGCAACGCCATTTTTCTTTTTCGCTTACCTGTGCTGAACCACCTAAGTGCTGCCACCGGTGTTCGGAAGATGTATTACAATATTCTACACATAAGTTTGAAAAAACCTTATCCGTCTCTGTGAATGAATTTTAACTTGACTTTATCTTTTTATATCACTTTTTAGCCTCCTACCTACCCAAGCCCAGCTCCCAAGACTATGAGTTTGTATATATAGATGGTAAAGGGGAAGTCTGCTCCCGCAGCTCCAAATTCACTTTCTGCGCTCCAAAGCCACTTGAGGATCTAGTGACCCTTGAGGAGGAGTCCCATGAAGAGGAAGGAGGCACAGACATGTTGCTGGTAGTTCCCAGGGCTGAACTGCTGCAGGTGAGCATCGCAAATACAGAATAGATTGACTAGACAAGGTAGTGAAGGAGATTATATTTTCAGTTTTACAAAAATTAATGAGTGCTCATAAAATACATGTGCTGGGGTATCAACACTGTTATTCACTACTAGCACCTTCCTTCTGTCTCTTGTCAGAGTCGGCTGCAGGAATGCCTGCGAGAGCGCGCTGAGCTGCTGCAGGTGCAAGAGGCAGCAAACAGGCAGAGGGAGAAGGAGAAGGTGGAGTACAAGAGGGGGAAGGAGTCCTGGGACAGACAACGCAAAGCGATAGAGAGTGATATCGCCAGGCTGCAGGAAGAGCTAAAGCAGAGTCGAGAGATGATCAACGAGATGGAGAGGAAGCAGAAGGTGGTTTATAGAGCTGTTTTGATTTGGATCAAATTTGTCTGTTACCGTTTCCATAGTTTTCTCTGTACCTGCACCCTTATTCTCTTTAAGTCTCTGCTTAAAAACTATCCTCTATTTTCCTATATAAAATTCTAAATAATAATTCAATAAAATGCCCGAGTTGTTATATTAAAATGTTAAATATAAAATATTTTCATATGGGTAGCCTAGTCTATGTCATGATAAATTCAAATTTCTCATGGAAATTAAAAATGCCTCTGGTCTGTTAGGAGGAGCAGGCTTTAGGAGAATCACTTGCCCAGGAGAAAAGTACTTTATTGGATGCGAGGGAGGAGAGCAGAGTGCGAATCAAAGAGCTGGAGGAGGATATCAAAACCCTGACACAGAGAACTGTGGAAAGAGAGACAGAGTTGGAAAGGTATGATGTTTTTTTTTCCCTCTTTGTCTCTTCTCCTTTTTCTTCTTTTAGTTTTATGTGGGTCTCATGAATACCTTTGATTGTGAGTAACAAAATCTCTGCATGCAGGATGAAGGAAAGAGCAAAGAGAGCTGGAGCTCAGAGAAAAGAAGAGGAGAGCGAGAGAAAGAGCCTGCAGGTAACCATAATTCAGAACACGCTGTGTATCATAATAAAACCAGTGTGTTTTTCTTTTCTTCTACATCTCATTCTCTCTTCCCATCTGTGTCATTTAATTCCTCTCCTTTAGACCAAGCTCGAACAGACAGAGGGTGAACTCCGAAGTCTGTCTAAGGAGTTCCAGGGCCTGAGGAATTCGCTGGCCCAGAGAGACACAAGTGTCCTGCAGCTCCAAAGCACCATCACCACCCTCACCCAGAAACTAACCACTGCCCACAGGAAAGAGGTCAGGCATTTCTTTAGAAATCAGAGGGGACAAGATTGAAAGGAGTGTTGAGATTGACATATGGATTGATAGTGGACTAAACAAGTTTGCATGCATGTTTTTCATTCAGCATCTGTTATAAGCAGATAAATATTTGCACCTGACACCACAATCTATTTTGGGCAAACACATGGTCTCATTTACTAGAAATGGGATGATGTTTTCTATTATACCTTTACTTTGTAGTTTAAGCCATTTCTTCATAAACATGTTCAGCATTAAATAAGATTTTCATGTCAGCAAATTCTAAAATGTTGCCAGAATTAACTTAAAACATGATTCTGGCACTTCAAATTCAATGTTATTTATATTCACACTGGCATTTTGTAGTCAATGCATTCTTTCTTGTTCCTTTATGGCCAGGCGGAGAGTGAGGCAACACTGAAGGAGATGCGTAGTCTGCGCAAGCGTCTGAACGCGAGTGAGCGTGCTGCAGAGGGCTTGAAGAGTGATCTGAGCGCCATGGTAGCCCAGAGAGATCACGGGCAGGCCGAACTGCATCAGGCTCGTCTTCAGGCTGCACAACTCACACTTCAGCTTGCAGATTCCAGTCTGGCCCTGAGAGAGGGAAGAGCCCGCTGGGCCCAGGAAAGGCAGAATCTGCAGCGCACTGCCGAGGTGCCGTATCACTGCAGAACACAGAGTCTGAAGTGGATCGTTTAGAACATTGAATATATTAATATAAAGTGCCTTAAACTATGTCTCGTTTCTGTCCAAATATCTGAGCCATGTAGTTAAATCATAAGTCATGATGTTTCAAAACAGTATCTGATGGCTTCAAGATGAAATGCTTCCGTAGATCTCCTGAATGGTTTACATTACTTATCTTATCGGGCATTACAGCTGCATTGCCTCAATAAAGTTATCAAGTTCCCTGTTAGCATTGGCAGCAACAGGCATTTTCACTTTTTGCTTTGACACCAAATCCTTCACTATCGTTTTGTTGGTCAACTTAGATTTCAAACGAAATCTGACTCCTGCTACTCTGTGCAGCTGTTGCTTCTGTACGGAGCAGACACTTTCAGTTTGTAATTGTAGCATCCGTCATCCAGCTAAGCATTGATATCACGCTTAGCATTTTTGATTTGATGAACACGGGTGCTGATACACAAAAATGCACTAATGACTGACTAAAAGTGTGTGTGTTACCATGACAGAAGGACCATGAGCGCCTGGAGAAACTCAACACAGAGATGCAGAAGATGGAGGAGAGGCTGCAGGAGGAGAGGACAGAGAGAGTGAAGTTGGAGGTTGAGCTTGGGAGAGAAAAGGATTGCAATCGGGTGAGAAAAACTTAAAACTAAGAACTTACTGCAGTCAGTGTTTGCTGTTATAGGGTTGTTTTTTGAGGCCACTTCAGTGTGTTTGCAGTAACCAAATCTACATGTCCAAATTAAAAAAATACAGTTCATTTGCATTCTGTTTTTCTTTGTGTTTTAACTTTTTTGGAATCAGGATTTTATCCAATTGTCATTCTGAAGTCACATTATCTGTCAGACGTTTCTGACATATCCTGTTGTTCTCTCATATCTGGTCTGCAGGTTCAGCTGAGTGAAACCCGCAGGGAGCTCCAGGAGCTCAAGGCCAGCCTGAGGGTCGCCCAGAAAGAGAAGGAGCAGTTACTTGCAGAGAAACAGGTTAAAAACTCACAGCAACTTCATGTGTAAACGCTGCATGTAGGTGTCACAGATACTGACTTCATGCCCTTTTCATTATCAGCTGATAAGGTCTCAAGGCTAACAAACAGCTTGTATCGATTAACAAGTACATCGTTACAGTTTTATCCTAATCAGCTCATCACTGCAGTACTTCACTCATTATCAGCTTTAAATGTAGTAAAAGTTTAGTTATGACTTGTACCACTCTCAAACTGGAGTGCACCTGTGAATAATTATTGTTTTCATAAAAGCTCTGTATTAATAATATATTCATATCCTAAAGCTTAACTGTTGTAACATATACACAAGTGCACAGGGATCGTGAATGTCCCAGGTGTTGGGAATCTTCTGTCTGTTGTTGTCTTCTTAGTTGTTATTGTGCAATATAAATTGTTTATAGTGCAATATAAATCAGTGGATTTCAGGGCAGTCAGTGCTGCCGCTGTTAAAGTGCCTGCAGAGTTTTTGTTGGCGAACCATCATCACGTTTGCCCGCTACTGGCAAAGTAGTTGGTCAATGTTTTTAAAATCAGTGTCCAGCTTAATTTTAACATCTGCCATATGGGAGCATAGTAGCCAGTCTGTGGCACATCATAAATCAACCAAATGTTTCAGTGTTTACTGAACAGTGCTAATAATATTTATATCATAGCAAATGCAGTGTTTATGTGTTTGCTGTGTAACCGTTTTATGTGGCTTTGGCTTGATGAAGTTGGACATGATAAGGGCGTTGGCTGCTGAAGCCATGATGAAAGTCCTGCCTGGCTCTGTAATATGATGGCTGTATTTTCCACTACAGGAGTTGATGGAATACATCTGTCAGCTGGAGCAGAAGATGGGAACAGTGGCCAGTGCCAAGTGGAGCGCTGCCCCGATTGCCTCTACAGGTGAATGGAGCGCACATTAATCTACTGTATGCCCTGCAGATGTGAACAATAAAAGTGTTAACTATCATTCAACAGCAACACTAAATATTGTTCAGAATGGCCTACGTCAAGGGAGCAGCGCTCTGAGGAAAGTGACCACTTTTTCTCCCCCCCCCCCAATGTTTCTATGTGACAGGGCGGCCTGGCAGTGCATTATCTGACTCTGAGGACGAGAACCCAGAGGCTTTGCAGCCCCTCCGTCCTCCAAGACCTCTGGGACACTACAGCCTGTGTGAGCAGGGGGAGCCTGATTCCTTGCTCCTCGCCACCCCTCCTCCCTCCCCCAGGGAGGTGGAGAGGAGCACAGTGGTCATCAACCAGCCAGCCCCGCTCTCCTCGCCACACCAGGCCGGCGCTGACACACTCGCGCACAGCTCTGATTCGGTGAGACACGCTATCTGAGCCATTCAGCATCAACACTGTGTAATTGTATGTGATAGTGAAAATGAGCTATGTCTTCATGCTGATAGCCATGCACACCAGTTAGCATGGGCAGTGGATCGTTTGATACAGACATTATCTCCTGAAGCAATTAGGCAGCTAGTCCGCAAGTTATTAGACTGTAATAGCTGCTGGACGGACGTGTGTTAAGTGTGTGTGTGTGTGTTGCTCTCTGTGTTGTGAAGGAGGAGGAATCTGATCTACTCCAGTGTGGAAGGCACAGCTCTGGAGAGGAAACGGCACTTTTGCTGCCTGAGCACACTGACACTGTTCTCAGGTACAACCTCCCATCTCAAACACATCTCAAATATACACACACACAAAGAGGAGGAAAAAGTACTAATATCCATTACTCAGAAGTATGTAAGTAAGTAAGTAATTTACTCATGTATATTTTGGAAGCGCTTGAATTTTACACAACTATTTAATTTTATTTTACTATTTTAGACCTCAAGAAACAAGAAATGTAACTTTTTTTAAGTACATTTTGTTGATAATACGTCAGTACTTTTATTTATGTAGGATTTTGAATACAGGGCTTTTACTTGGAATGTACCATCTGAGTACTTCTTCCACCACTCATTTATTTTATGTTACCGTGTTCCTGCATTTACACTTTAAGTATTTAATATTGCAACTGATAAGTCATATACTACTGCTGCTGTAGCCTGTAAGAGGTGAAAATAATGACATGTGGACATACTACTTACCTCCCCTTATGATATATTATTGGATTTAGGTTAACATGTTTTTCCTCAAATGAAGAGCAAGCCAAGTTACAATGGGACAATCACAACAAAATGGTGCAGAATTTCACAAAGATTCAGCGTTCAAAGATGGAGATTTGCATCGCTAATTGCATATTAAAATGAACATTTCTTTGAGGCCAAACAAGCCAACAAATTTCTTCCTGACATGCTGGCTAGTTTTAAACACCAGCGATGCATCATATTTTATGAGCTCACGGCTTGATTTGTGTGCACAACCTCCATCTGCAAAGTAATTTGTGAACGCAGCCGCCAGATAAACGCAGTGGAGTAAAAAGTATCATATTTCTTCCTTTAAATCTCGAAAAGTAAAAGTATGTCAGAATGGGAGAATGAAGAGCTTGTGCTTAAGCATAGCACCTGAGTAAGTCTGCTTCGTTCCTTTGCACCTCTGCTCTCACGCAGAAAGGGTTTCACAAGTACACCATGAATTCAAAGCTTGCTAATGCACACAGACACATGCGACCAATTATTTATGGTGACAGGGCGAGTATGGCTGGAAGATGGAAGTTTTGAATATGTGGTCGTAAAAGAAGTTGAGTCAGGGTGAGGCAGGCGGGGGGAGACTGCGTGAGACAGAGCTGGGGCGTGGGAGGGGCGAGATGGGAGGACAAGGGGACAGATAAGTTGACAGCAAGCTGTAGCAATGATTTACCTGAGGGGTGTACCGCAGTCACGGGCCAATTTTCAGCATCATTAAAGCGCTCTCTCTCTCTCTCCCCACTCGCCCACTCCTTCAGTCTAACCTCCTCTTTCAACCAGTTTCTTTCAGTTTCTCACACATGCACACTCTCTGCTCTGTGTCCTCCTCCAGTGAGCTGGCCGACACCTCTCTATGGTAAGCGGCGCGTCTCCATCAGCCAAGGCAAGTCATCAAAAGGAGAGGAGAAGGGGGGACTTTGTTGGAGTTAATGTGGTCCCACATTACTTCCACTAACAAGCACATACACAGCTCACTCACCACACAGACAAAATGTTAATATGCAATTTACATCGTATCTGCCGTGAACCTTGATTTTTCCCCTCCTAGACTGTTGTGTTACTGCCCTAGCTGTTTCGTTGTTAGGAATGACATAATGCTGGCGGTGGCAGGTCAACACCGTGTTTATGACTGACATAAGACTGTTGCACAGTTTTAGGCATGGGCTCCGGCGTTCGAGAGCTCGCAGGCTGTAGCAGAACGATTTCGGTTGAATCACTGCTATGTCGAGAGCTTTACGATGGATGTTATGTCGCTTTTATGACATTTGTGATTAGGAGTCATGACAGGCACCGTAATTATGATGTTTTGTGCGGGCCCCGGCTCCACTGGAAATCATGACAAAAACTCTCTTCCAGCATTAAATTCTCCACAGCAGCTTTTGAACACTATTCATGACAGCGTAAAGTAATGACACAGCATCATGCTAGGAATTATATTGCAGAGGTGTAGGTCTATGACATCATATTTCTCCTCCATTTACCAGAGCTAAGGTTTGATATGCACTTTCTTGTACGCATTAGAAGTTGATTGTTATCATGCAGACGCAGTTAAGGAGATTTAGCGACGCAGTGGCGCTTTAAGACGGACAAGCATTTGACATAGAGAGCTTATTGAACAGATTGTCTTTAAAGTCTATTAAGATAGATGCCAGATGCAACTTTCTACTTCAGTAACTTCATATCGTCATTATTATAAAATTAATGCTCATAAGCTTTTCACTATAGATCAGCCGCAGTTTTTACTCGCTAATGATCCTGGATTATATGTTTCATAATTATTTAAAATGAAATGCTAATTTACTAGCTAGTCATTTGGATATTTAGTGATGGTCTTTGTTACAGTTTGTATTGTACAGAAATCTTATCTCACACCCATGCAATTCTAAATTTGTGCCTAAAATAATGAAAAAAAGAGTCAAAGAAAATCATCTTTATAGATTCTGACATCATGACTTGGTGTTAGTATTTTCCCCTTAGCCCTATGGCAATATACTGCCTAATAAAAATTGCTGCCTACCTTTTAATCAATACTGTATGCATTTTTCATGATTTTCTATTTATAATTAACTTGAGTTATGCTGCACTGAAACTATATTCAGGTTTAGTTTGAAATAGGTGTTTTTTTCACACAACCGTTTGTGCAATGTGTGACAAAAATTTTTCCATGCTTGGCTAAGAGGATTTGCTAGACACTTTGATGCTTGATTTTATCTGCTGTATTTGCACCCTATTTTTACTATAGAAGAGTTTTTAGATGAAAAATTGCTATATGGATACTTAACAATACATCAGTGGTGTCCTTTCATCATTATCTTAATCATTACCAGTGTGTGTTGTGTTTACGCATATATATTTTATCTACACTTTTTTTTTTGTTTCTATCATCTTGTTTTTCAAATACTCACTCTGATAATTGAGTTTTATTGTTGCAAGATATTGGTGCTAATGATGAGGGGATGATACCAGCGTGCTTGAGTGTAAGTTTAGAAGTGAAAAGATTTTAATGTTTGGACAGCTTCAGCAGGAAGAGGATTATTATTAAGCAGTCGTGAAAGGAGTAAATGTCTGTCCAGCCTCTCATTTACCTTGTGTCACTCTGCCTTCTGGTGTTACAGTACATGTTGATTCTCCTTCTATACAAGTAGGAATGTTTTGAGGAGCCTGGTATTCTTTCCCAGAAGATAGCACACTACATGTATTCTCCATAGTCTTCGTTTGTGGTTGTAATCTGACTTTATGTCTTAGGGAAGTGATTTTTTTTTTTTTTTTTTGGTTGTTCCACTGAGAGCTCCCGGTTCGAGTGCTCCTCGTCAGGACGCTGTCTCCCATTGCAATAAAGCTCCAGTGGTTATGGTTTGTTTTGAAGTTTTGTCTGTGAAGGTTATGTACACCACCGTGTATTTTCTTATCAGTCATGTAACAGGGTTTGGGCGGGGTTCTGCATAATAAAATGGTTTATGTATCCATTATTGGGCCTAATGTGTCTTTTTCTGGCCAAAGATCATAGTCATATTTTGATCCTCACATGACATTTCACTGGTAATTAACTATGCCATATCTTTTCACACAGCCGTATAACCTATATTCCCCTTTGGCTCATTGCCTGTTTCAGATACATTTCTCACTCTGGATTTTCTCTCCACTCACCTTTGGCTCTCCCCGCACGTCTCCCCTCGGGCCTCACCTCTGCATCATCTTCATCCTTGTGCCTCCTCCGGCAGTCTCCTGCTCCCTCTTTTGAGCTCTTCCCTCTGCCCCTCTTCCACACTCCCTCCATCTTAAGTCTGGGGTGACGATAGCTAATTATAAAATCAATGATGCCGGGCTGCCTACTTTACAGCCCCCTCTAAAACCTTAACTGGGAAATCACTGTGGGATTGATGACTCCCTCACTCTTTATCTCTTTTAATTAGAAATGTAAAAGATATGAAGACCCAGAGGCCAGAACACATCTCCTAGTTTTTATGACCCCCAACGCCTGCCTTCCCCAGCCCTCGCTCCCCTTCCCCAAATCACCCCTTCCTCTACCTGGCCTTGTTTATTTCCTCTGCCTCCCCTGCTGGCACACCCTCCATTCTTACTCTTGTCACAGATACCTTTCGTTTCTTCATCACTTTCTCCATTACCCTTTCTTTAAGATTGCGCTCCTGCCTCTCCCCTCGCACCGGGGGAAGGTGTTAAATTTATGGTCTTTGCACTTGAAAACGTTTCTCACCTTCCCCTCACCTTTTTTCTCTTCCCTTGACTGATTCCCAACCCTCGGCGGATTCACTGCATATGTAACAAATGACGAACATGTCCTTTTTGTCTGTTCTGACCCAAGCAGGAGACACACTGTAAATGATGAGCTGTTTCACATTATGACCCTGCTCCCAACTCCATGCATCCAGCGTGTGACATATACGCCTCTCTGTCTTGTATATAGCTTTAGGTCCACATAGGAAGACCCTCCAGTTTTTTTTTTATGACATCAAACCCAGGTCACATGCACCTCCGCTCTCTGCCTTTATCACACCCTGAGCCTGGGCCCTTCCTCCCTAACTGCTGCCGGGAGCTCCAGGGTTCACTGAGCTTTATCCTCCTGATGGCTCTCTGAGGAGCCAGCCTCTCCCGCTCCATTATCTCCCCTGTGTGTTGACTGAGGTACCGCCGCAGTTTGCTTAGCAAACTCAGCGGATGTGCAGCAGGGTCTCTCTCTCTCCGGGTTTAAATATTCAAATGAATTTCTTTGGTATGCCGCACTCATGACCTACTTTTATGGATTCTTTACTATTTTTATGAATAATTGATGTCCTGTGGCTGCAAGAATATTACAAGGGAGATTTTTACCCTTTATTAATTCATTGTACAGTTATACCTTTTTTTCCAGGGGCCTTGCTTTACACATTTCCATCCTTCCCCTTCCGACCGCTAGTAATTAGTTAATCAAGCATCACTGATGTGGAAGGATGAGTATATAGAAACCCGGTCCGGCTCCTTTAAATTCCCCAAAGGAAACCCAAACCCTCCCATGGGTTCCCATGGCAACATCATCCAGGGGCCCAGTATATGAGGCCATTTGATTGTTCCTTGTAAAATAGTGTATAATGTATGGACCTTATTTTAATTCCAGTCTGGTGTTATTGATCTGTCTTTAATGATAGTTAATTAAAGCAATCGTATAATTGATAGAATCTCATCTCTGTTTATCACCCTCCTCTGATTCTCTGTCTCTCTATTAATAAAATCAAGGTGAGGCATTAGTATCCCACGCTGAAAAAAAGAGAGATGTTTACTACCAGTAGCCCTTTACTAAGAGGGTTCATGTTCTTTATCAGGATGTCAAGAGAGCCTGATCTGGTCAGTGACAGTGATGAACTCAAGGTACGTCTCATAAAATGTGCGACAAATGTGTAAGTCTTGGTTTTTGGTGGCGTTTACAAGACCAATCTGAAAAATCAAAGGCCATCAAAGGGTTTCCTTGTTTTATTTATTTGCTTGTTGAAATGTGCTCTGCACTCCTATGGTCAGGTTTTTGGGATATTCTAATAAATGTGTTGACACTGAGTTGAGGTTAAGGCCCTGACGCCCTTTCACATTTCACATCTCGTGACCAAAACTCCAGGATGGCTCCATTCTACCAGATCAAAAAGCAGCATGTACCATCTGAGATTTTGGAATCAGAGCATTTTCACTATTTTTATTTGAAAAATGACTAAATAACTTAATTATCAAAAAAGTTGCCACATTTATTTCTGCCCCAATAATCAACTAATTGCTATATTGATATGTTTTTGCTTCAGTGAATCTAAACATTGACATCTATCTGATTTGCACTTTCCTCGTCTAAGGTACATTCTTTTTCTATGTATTGTATGATGTCCAAATAAATAAATCCTAACAGACAGATTTACTTTTTAACTTCCAGACCACTCTATCTTCAAGACAAAACTATAAGAAAGAGTAAGTCTTACTGATTTTTTTTTTAACATTACCACTCGCACTTCTGCAGCTGCAGAGTGAACAAATCTCTAGAACAGACCTTTATCTGATGTCCTTGTTCAGCAGGAGGCTGTGATTTATTAGCCTCTGCACCCTCAGCTCACCATGACCTAACAGACCCTGCTCTTATCCTCCATGCAGGGTGAACACTGCCGCAAGCAGTCCACCCTGCAGTCATGGTTCAAGAGCGCCCTCTACTGACACATCGCCATAATGCATGTTTATATTCACTCAAAACTCCTCCTTCATTCGTGTTCCTAAATATTTTGCTTGTATGAGTGAAGTTTCAGATCATGTAGGTAAGTTTTGCATGAGAAAGACAAAGAAATAAAAAATTCCAATAATCTCACAAAAGTAGTTTATTGTGCCTCTTACTGTTTATATGGCTTTTCTTTGTATGACAAGAGTTGACATAAACAGAGGGTAGACAACACCTTGGCCATGTTGAAAATCAAAAACATAAAACAACATAATCTCAATGTTCTGCCTGCATTACCATCATTACCGTCATGACAGCCCAGCAGAGAGAGAAGGGATGAGGTCATCACACAAGTGTTTTTGTATGACAGCACCATGCCGAGGACATTCACCCAATGACTGAAAACATGTTAAAGCATTCACGCACATCTGCCCCCCGCTCGCACACACACATGCACGCACACACACACACACACACACAAAATGAGGAGACCTGCCCATATTCAGAAGATGGGACCTCTCACCTAGAGAGAGAGAGAGAGAATGTTCATATTGCTTCAAAGAGAGACAGAAAAAAAACCCTCTGTACTGCATATCAGCCGTACTCTCCCAGCTGATGGCCAACAGAGACATTTTGGCAATAAAGAAATGATACATGAGAACACATAATCCTCCGCAGCTCCTTTAAAGAGAGGTGAGGATATATACAAGGAGACAAGATGATATAATGGCTTTTGGGATGAGAAGGCAGTTTGCTGCATGGATGCCAGCGCGAGCACAGGCGGGGCAGCGATGATGATGATGATGATGACTTGTCCCCCCTCTGGGAGAGTCAGACTGGCATCCATGCTGGTTTTCCGACTTGTCACCTTCTATGTACACGCAGAGGGGTTGAGCTGATCAAAACGGAGTCAAGAATACACACATAAATATTGCCTGTTTCTAGCGTGCCTGAGAGCAGCTAGGGTTTGGTCCTTACTGAAAAGCCCTGAGTCTGATTCCAAAATGTCTTCCATAAGGATTCCTGCTTTTGACTTGCATATGTCTTTGATCGTTGTGTTGCTGCATAATGTTGCTACTATGAGTGGATGTTTTTGTCCGTGCTGAAAGTGTGTTCGTCTACTGACATCATCGGGGGGAGTGCTCTAAGGTTGACTGTGTGTGTTGTCATGTTGTTTGGACACAGAGATATGAGCTCACAGACGGTAGCTCTACTCTCAGCGGACCAGATGTGCCTCACTTTGAATAGAGGATCACAAAAGTGCTACATGTACGGTGTAAAGTGTAAATCTCTGCCCGGGCGCTCGATGCCAGGTCAGCACATCTGCTACAGCTGAGGGTAGAGTGTGTGTGTGTGTGTGTTAGCGCTGGTGTGTATATGCTGAGTGTGTGAGAGATTGAGGGTGTGTTTGTGTTAGTGCATGTGGGAGTGAGCGCTCTGCTGTGAGGATGGCTGGATCGTGGCTGGAGTCCCTGCCAGTAGTCAAACTCATGCTCCAATGATGACTTCTCCTAACTTTGGCACAAAGATACTTACTTTTCCGCATTGGCAGCATTAGTTGGCTGCAACGAGAGCAAAATAGAATAATGCCAATTCCCTGATAACAGAAACTGATTAAGTCACTGCAACATAACAATAGTCCTCTGGTTTGATTATCATTGACATCCACAGTGAGCCAAAGTGCCCAAAAAAAGCCCCAGCTAAGCATATGTAGCTGCTAAGGAAGACCCAGCCAGTTCTGATTACCCTTCTTTCCCTCTGAATATCTTCTCAGGAAAGCTCTTCAAAGAAAAAAAAAAACTCGTCTACAGGATTCATATATAAAACCAGAATAACAAATAAAGACAAAAATATAATGGTATATAGATATGTATGGACTTATTCATAAATTGAAAAAAGAAAAAAACGGAAAACAATATTCAAAAGCAATAACCACAAAAAAACAAAAGATAAGCATACTCGATTTTGGTTTTGCCCTGTACTCTTTTCTTTTGAGAAATGTGCTTGTTGTAATCCATCGGAATCAACTGCTCAGTTCTGGTGTCTGGTTTTGGCCGTTCCCCTATGTAGAAATAAACAACAACAATAGTGGGAAGAAAAAAAAAAGAGACATTTAGCTTTCTCAAAGATGTTATGTTCTTTTTGTCATGTTAACTTCCCTCTTGGCTACGCCAGGAGTTCATATAGTTGTACTGTCATCTCTCCTTTTTTTTTTCTGTAGTTCACTTGTCATGGACCATGTGGCCTGAGTTAGGAAGTGTCTGTACACATAAGGCTCTGCTGTGCTCCGCTGTGGAGAACACAATGATGTGCAGTAAGGAGAGAGAAAAGGGGGGAGGGAAGGCCAGCATTTTCTTGAGGTGGGACAGTGAGTGAGGTTGGGTTGTATGTCTCTATGTATGCATGTGTGTGTGTGTGTGTGTGTGTGTGTGTTTGTGTTTAAACCTGCGTGTATGCGTGTGTATGTGTGTGTGTTAAATGCTCTGTTCACTGCGCTCTCCCAACAAGGCCTTTCCTCGACCCATCTATGGCATCCAGAACCCCCCAGGGCTCCCCGTCACTGTCCGAGCCTCTGTCTCGCTCTTCGTCCCCCACATCGTCATCATCGTCTTCGTCCTCCTCCTCTGGCGATGGCTCGCTGCCGTTCTCCGTGGCCCAGCTGTCCTCCTCGTCCTCAGCCTCCTGCTTCAGGACCAGGGCTGGCGGTGGAGGTGGCGGCGGCGGCGGAGGCGGCGGGCTGTCGTTGCTCTCTGTTTGGTCCTCAAAGGCCTCTGGGTTCTCGAGCATCTCCCTGATCAGAGGAGGCATCGGCCCTGGGATCTCCATCTTCAGAGTGATGGCTCTCTCCGCACCTGGAAAGAGAAAACACGGTGATGGTAAAGAATTAGCAATCATGTTTGAAAAATACTGTATTTTACACTTTTTACGTTTACTGATAAACTGAATGTGTTGTTGAATTGACTCTCTTCATACTAACCCTTAGTGCTGATGCCCCTGAGGTCTGTGATCTTCATCAGCATGCGGGGGAACATGTGAGGTTTGTTGGGGCGACGGCGGCGGGCGTAGATCTTCAGAGCCTCGAGAAGGGGCTCTTGCAGCTTATCCACTTTCTGGGGCTCCTCTAGATCCATGCGATCTGATGAGGAGTGCAGAAAACACATGAAATTCTATATTATTTACAAGAACTTTACATAGCCTTAAAAATGTACAGTGTGTTACTGATCCTTTCAAAGCAGTGACATAACTCTTGCGACACAGATTTACCATAACCACTTCCTCTTTAGAAAACTTTTGTCTCTGTGAGTGTGTGCGCTGCAGTACCTCCGCAGATGAGGCAGATGGCACTGAGGAGGCCAGTTTCTGTGTCGTCCATCTCCAGCGGTAGAAGCTGGCCAGCGAAGGCAAACACCAGGTCTGTGAGCGGTCCGAAGCCGGCGTTGTGCATCTGAGTCCGGTTCAGAGTCAGGCCGTCTGAGAAGGTCATAGTGTCCTGTTCTGGGGTGTAGCGTGTGCAGATCCTCAGCATCTGCGAGCAAAAAGAGTTGGAAAACTTTGTAAACATTGAGCAAAACATAAAGGAGATATAGCAAAAATATCTGCCATAGCTAAACAGATATCAGCTCATTTGTTTGTGTCCACACATTAAGCTCAGTAGTGTTAAACAAATCTTGCTGCATTACCATGATTCGCCACCAGATGCCACTATTCCCTCATCTGTCAAGCCATGTATTTCTAAGAAAAGGGCTCTCTGCTGTCTGAGTGAGTGAAAGGGACAAAAGAGAAAAACAAAGACTGTGACTCCTCACCAGTATGTCCAGGCAGGCCGACTTCAGTAGAGTGATCTGGTCAGCGATGGTGAGGGTTGTGAAACCTGGCAGCCGCTTGGCGAATTCCACAATCTTGATGATACATTTGGTGGAGAGCTCGCTGAACTTGTCCCATAAACCCAGATCCAGCTGGACACGGTGGTCTGAGCTGGAGTTCTGAACAGACACACACACAAACAGATCAGCGTGGTGTCACAAAGGTGGTGTACAACCCTGTTTGCATCAAGGGGTGAGCGTGTCCGAGCCTCACAACACATTTACATTTTACATCAATCAAGGGGGAAAAAAATCCATTTACGCGTTGCATCAATCATTCAGAGGCCACACAGATGGCTTAATGGGGAACTGAATTAGTTAACCACCACTGTGTTGGGAAAGCTACGGTGAATTTACGTCTTTGCATGCAGTTTGGAAGCTCTCAGTGACGGCATAGCCCGGAGAATGTTGCCACACACAGTACGTGAGCGTGTTACTTACGGTGGTGTATTTGCCCAATTGGCAAAGTGACGGGAAGGTTTCTTGGTGAGCTTTGCTGACTTTATTGACCAACTCCTCTAGCTCTCCGCTAAGCTCATAGCTCTCTGGAAGCACCACCTCCTCCTTCACATCCTTCTTCTTCTTGTTTCGGTCATTACGCACCGCTACGTGAAGGAAAATGGGAAAACAAAGCAGTTAGAAGAGAGACTTGGCCTCTGCTTCGAACAAAATCATTTCCTTGTGCAAATTCAGAGATCAACAACAGCATGTTCCTCTTCTTTATCTGTAACCACATGTAAAAACACCCACACATCTCATGCTGTCTGTCTTTCGCCACTGTCAAGGACATTGTGCTCGATAGTGGAAACCAGAGCTCGGTAGCAACTGAGGTTGCTCTTAACAGTATTAACATATTTCCTTTAGCACGGCACGGACGCTGGCTATCTCTTCCTTGTCCATCTCTCTATCCACTTGACCGGTGCACATAAGCCAGTCCTGCACTCTCTCCCTCTCTGCCTCCTCTCCCTCCTCCTCCCATACTTTCCTTCCTCTCAGGATATCCAGTAATAGCAGAGGCACAATGTGATCCCGGTCTTCACACACATCCCACACAAACATTACACCCACATACATGTCCCACGGGCTGTGTGAAGGGCAAGAAACTGCCACTCGCACACAGGCGTCCGCTCACAAGGCCGGGCCAAAGAGGGCATAAAACCCGTGTCTTTGATTCGGCGAACAGCGTGAATCCTGCCGCCATTATCTTCGTCAATACTCAGAATTTCGTTTTCTGCTCTGTTGCCTCTTTGAATGAAGCCAGTGATGTCTGTGCAGGCCAGAGGGGTGAGGTTTTGCGGTGAAACGGGAAGTCAGAATCATTTTGTAAAGTGATTAGTCATATGGTTGGTGCAGTGCCGAGCCTTGCCCTGATCACCACCCCTGCTCAGCTCATCATATGTCTCTCTGCTGCTCAGTTTCCCAGACTCCCCGACTGAGCTTTAACGGATCAGTAAGGTCACACTGTGTAAATCAGGTCAGATCTTTAGTTTGGCGGTTTAAAAAAAAAAAAAAAAATCAGCTCTGAGCCAGGAGGATTTTAAATATCAGCTGCTCGCCAACGTCTCCAAGGCATCTACAAGACATATCATAGTGTGTCTTGATTAAGTCTGAAACATTTGAAAGCAGAATCCACAGTGTGTGTGTCTGTGTACACACATACTTTTGTGATTGAATATCTGTGTTTTGGAAGTGGGTCTCTATCTCTTGGGACCCCAGTCCTGGAGGGCTCACCTTCCTTGGACATGCCGACCTCGAAGCACTTCTGCAGCCTGCAGTACTGGCAGCGGTTGCGTGTGACCTTGTTAATCTGACAGTTCTTGTCTCTGTGGCAGGTGTACACCATGTTCTTCTGGATACTGCGGCGGAAGAAACCCTGAAGCATCAGGAAGCAAAAGACAAAAGGGTGAGTGGGCAGGAGAGATAGCTAGAGATTGTGTTTTATAGTCAAGTCATCAGATTAAGGACATTGAACTGCTCCCTTTTTATTCATTTCTTTTTCTAACTTGAAACTCAAAAAACATTCTTAACTCATGATTGTGACTGACCCTTTTTCACATCCCGTTTCATTCTTCTTTGTGATTTCATTTTTCATTTTACAATATCCTCCATATTACAGAAGTAGCTCCAGACTGCCTACAAGGGTCTTTCCTATCTTTACAAAACAGCAGGTACCTAACAATTCTTGCAACCCAGCATTTTTCAACATGTACGAAACAAATCCAGACAGAGCAGAGCTCAAAAGGATCTGGCAGGTTCTTCTCACCTTGCAGCCCTCACAGGAGCTGACACCGTAGTGGTACCCTGAGGACTTGTCCTGGCACACAAAGCATGGCTTGTAGATACGAGGTGGGGGAGGTGGAGACGGAGAACTGGGTACCATCTCCTCTGAGCTGGTGCTCTGGGTCTCCACCGCTATGGAAAAGACAAAAAAAAAAAAAAAGACAGCAGAACACATGAGTACATGATTTGGCATAAATCGTTGTCTGACAGCTACCGCGCAGTCTGAAACGTCACATGTGCACTTGTCAATACATGCAGCAGATGTAGATAGTCCAGTGTGTTTAACTGCCTTCAAACATGACAACTGACAGCTTTTGCTTTTCTTATTTGATTTGTGATGCTGAGTAACAGTGATGTTGAGTTGGTAAACATTTTGCCTGGAGGTGAATTGAGACACATAATCCTATATTCTTGTCTCTCTTGGGACAAAATCGATCAGATAAGAGAGGGAAAGAGGAATAGAGTGTGAATTAGAGGCAACAGTTTCTATTTCCAGACACCAATTACCACCCTGAGGGGCAGCAGTCAGGCGCATATTTCGGGAGATTATTGTGTGAACACAAAGAAACAAAGGAAGCATGACTGTCTGACAGTAGAGACAAAACAGTTTTCTACAGCAGTAAGCAAGGCTGCTGTTGATTGACAGCTCCTGTGATATGGGACAGGTAACAGGGTGAGCTTGTTGCAGCCGAGACTCAAAAGCTGGCCCTTCCTCGTTCCACACGCCGACAGCAGCACATGATGACATCTTGCACGCACAGAGCAGACACATGTCAAACACACATGCATGCAAAACTGGTGCAAAGCTCTCTGTCTACCTTTCAAACTGGAACACAACTGTGACGTCAGCGCTGCAAGTCGCATATTTGCTACGGTGCGTTAAACTTCGCTATATTCCAAAGTGGAACACCTACAGGAAAAGGGCTCTTTTGAATGTTCAAGTGTGCAGCGTATGGATTCCATACTTCCCCTGAGAAACATAAGCCGCTGCAGGACCAGACCCTCAGCACACATGCTGGCCTGCACAAACTCACAGACACACATGTGGCCGAGGGGAAGTGTGGGATCCATACGCTGCACACTTGAACATCCACTTACCGAACAGCACCTCTTTCAACTTTCACCCTTGGTTACCCTCAAACTTCAACCCCCCCAACTCTGCGTCCCACCACCCCCTGACACACAAACCCTATTTTTCTCTTGTTTCCTGGCCCTAAATTCCTCAGTGCAGCCCTGCCAGGTTTTAATAGAGGCCTAGGCTCGTAAGGCGGCCTATAAAGGCGGTCCCATGGCTGGACTGGAGGCCCCAGCTCGGCTGGCCTAAACTTTATTGGGACTCGGTCACCTTGGGCAGCTATTCACACCACCAGCTGTAGCTCCCAGCCCGTAAAAAAAAGCCAATCATAAAATAAAAAACAGGGAGGCTCTAAAATTCTAACTTTTACTGCGCCCACCTCCCCCCAAGCACCTTCAATGGAAAGCACAGAGGGCTAGCCTAAACTTAACCTACAACCCCCCACCCCTCCTCCCCTCTCTCACACCCAAGGCTGAGGCAAAAAACCACCAGCTTGGCTTTTTACAAGAGAAGGGAGACTTCAAAAAGAAGAAAAAAAAGGGGGGCATAAAAAGAGGAATTTGATAAAAAACAGAGAAAGGGGCAGAGGGGGGGAAGGGGGAGGAGAGGACACAGTTGCTCCTGAGGGCAAGTCTTGTTCAAGACCATGCTGACCATTACTACCACTGCTGCTACAGCTGCTGCGACCGGCCGGCTACTAGCTCATTAATGATAGTAACAGAAATATGTCAGACATTTTCATTTGTTGACTGCTGCTCCAACATCTGTTTTTCATATGTGTTTTTATATTTGACAATTCAGAATCCACATTCAAATTCCTCCTTTGAAAGCCTTACTTCGCTGGAGGCAAACATGTTTTCCATTAGTTTTAAGAGCGTTCCCAAAGCCAAATGTGCAAATCAATCTAAAACCTGAAGTTTACGCCCGCTGAATGTTTCTACAGCAGTTCTCATATCTCCCTGGCCAGAATGTAACAAAGCAGCAGGGTCAGTGAGAGAGCAGAAACCCTCTGAACGTGCCATGAACCTCTGTGTTTATGCAACAATAACAGCAGCAAATGAGGCTCCAGACCGAGCGCTGACAACCCCTTAGAAAAGGACAAACCATATGTGGCGTCAAGTAACGAACACTGACTGACACCGTCTAAATGGAGAAAGAAAGCCAGCCAAAGAGAGAAAGGCCACGCTGGAGAAAACTCGTACGGCAGTGAGAGAGAAAATACATCAGGCCCCGTCAACACGTTGAACCTGGTTCCTGCCAGAGAACATGACTCCTGTACCCGCCTCCCAGACTTTGCCTCATTCAGCCCGCTCCATCCAAATCCCCCACACCACTTAGCCCAGGGCGCCACAGTGAGAGGGTCCATTCAAGCAGCTGCCCTGAGCCCCTTTACCCGGTCTCCTCAACTCAGCTCATCACTGTTTAGAAAACAAAGCCCTGTGAAATGAGAGGCCCTCCTTATCAGCGCTCCGAGGCCCGGGGCACCATTTGCATGACAATCCGCCGGCCGAGGCTTGTGAGCTGATGACGGACGGATGAGATGAGAGGAGCGGTGGATAGGTGGGTGGGTTGCTGTTGTTGGGGGAGGAGAAGAGGATAAGAGGGAGGGATAGTTGAGTTACCGGTACCCACTGTTCGTTTCCTGCTACGTATCAGTTTACTCCCTAATCCCTTCTCTCAATGCTCTCTGTGCACAAGTGGCCCAGCTGCACTGACCGGGCCTAATCCCTTGGTCACATACACA